>JZKD02S1769504.1:642788-674649 GCA_000966675.3 Picea glauca | reverse complement strand
TTTTTAATGACAACCTGACAAATTTTGTCCAACTCATTTATATCGCCCCAATAATAAAAAAAAATGAAAAACCATACGCATTGTCATACTCAGGAATTGCCTTCACGCTTCTCATCCTCTGTACGTTTCCCAACTTCATTATGGTTATGGGTGGGTGTAACTTTTTACAGACACCAAATTCACTTTTAATCCGCACTTCATCCTAAGCTAACCTATGAAACTCGATTAGACTCTAAGCATTGCACTGAATAATGAGGAGGGATTCGAACCTTGCACCTCGGACAAAGTTTTTACCATGGGGTCGTATAATTATATAACATTTTTACTCAATCAGACTCTAAGCATTGCACTGAATAATGAGGAGGGACAAACTTTTTACCACGGGGTTGTATAATTATATAACATATTTGAAATATAAATGCCAAGGATATCCTAAGCATTGCACTGAACACGAGAAGGGATTTGAACCTTCCGCCTCTGACAAAGCTTTTACCACGTGGTTGTACAATTATACGACATTTTTGAAAAAAAAATCCAACTCATTTATATCGCCCAAATTTTTTCCAACCCATTTATATCACCCAAATATTTTCGGGATTTACCGGGGTACGAATGTAATACGTGTTAATTTTTGTTTTTTTTTTAATTTTTATTATATTTTTATTAATTTTGTTAAAAGAAATGTCACGTCTAACCAGGGGTATTTAGTCACATCTACCTTTCTAACCAATCACAATTTCAAAAAATATGAAAAAGATTTTTAAATTTAAAAAAAATCATTTTAATAAATAAATAAATAAAAACTTTATGAAACTTTGGAGAAATTTTATTTTACAAAATCAGATAAACTATGTTTGACCGAGAATCGATCGCTATATTCCCTACTTTGGCAGGGACTAATAAAGTGGTTTTCCTAAGTGCACCTATCAAGTGTCGCACTCTCTTGTACTTGGGTTTATTTAAGTTTGGCTAAAGTTGACCTTGTATGCATAGGTTCATAACTCCTTTTGAATATATTTATACACCCACTCTCATTTGTAATCCATACAATCAAGGGAAACATTTCATATTCTAATAAAGTGATTTGACTAAGGGCACCTATCAAGTGTTGTGCTCTCTTGTACTGGGGTTTGTTCATCTCTCTAGATCACTTATTCTTGATTTATGTTTCTTTCTAATACATAATTTGGGTTTTGGGTTGGTTCTCTCTTGTACTTGGGTTTGTTCATCTCTCTAGATCACTTATTATTGATTTATGTTTCTTTCTAATACATAATTTGGGTTTTGGGTTGGTTTCATTTGATTCTTTCATTGCCTCTTCTAAATCTCAACATGGTATCAGAGCAAGGGTGAATCTCACTTACTCAATTCAACCTCTGATCTAAAATATTTTTGGTAGAGGCATTGCTTAAGGCTTCTTTGCGACTATAGAACTAGGATTTTTGGATCATATCTTTTTTTAGGGTTTCCTAGGATTTAAACCCTTCTTCAACGCTAGTGCACTTGTTATGGGGTCTTATATGGTTTAAACCCTCCTCCAAGTATAGCACACTTTTTCTAGGGTTCATGTGGATTTTTCCAAGAATTTAAACCCTCCTTCAAGGCTAGTACGCTTTTTCTAGGGTTCCTAGGGCTTTTTTTATGGAATTTAAACCCCCCTTCAATGAATGCTCTCTTTTCCTAGAATTTAAACCCTCCTTCAAGGCCAATGCTCTCTTTCTTTCTTTGTTTTTCCTATAATTCATACCTTCCTTCAAGGAAAATGCTTTGTTTCTTCCTTTGTTCTCTAGCAAAAGGTGGCAAACTATAGATATTAATTTTTTCAACCAAAGCAATACCTCTCTTCTTCATGGGCATATTAAGATAAACTTCTAAATGCTTCACGAAAGCATTAATCTTATAGTGCACATCTAGTTATGCACTTCGCATATCGGTCCATCCTCTTCAATTATCAACAATAACATAGTGGAGAGAAAGTGATCATTGGTGATACTGATGAAGTTCCTACTCGTGATCCATCAATGTATTTCCATTGCTTCTTACAAATGAATTGCCTATTGATGATTCTTAGCATTTTCAATAGATCTCTCTCGTTCGCATTATGATGTTGATCCTCTTACCTTGATGAGTGTTTCCCCAAACACCGCTGCAATGACTGAGAAAATAATGTTGATGACGATGACCTTAATGATGATTTGTCTAGATCCCATCCTGGAAAGGTCTCTTCTTTGATACCTCTACCAAAGGCCATCTTTACCAATGTGTGGAATTTTACGAGTGAGTTCAAGGGGATAAGATGTAATATCATTGCTCTGCGTGGCCCATGTTCAATGTTAACAAAGATGTAAATCTTGTGTTGCTTTCATTTGATTCTCTCTATCTCATATGAATCTCAATAATTGTTATGTTTTCCAAGCACCTAATTATTTTTGTGTATACAAGGATCTTGAGATCATGGATGGATTTTATAATCGCATGGAAATGATGTCTCTCCACCCATATGATTAGATTTAGATACAATCCCTATCCTATCATGACCCAAAGATAATGATTAGATATAGATACAATATTATATTATGTGAACCCAAGGATACATGATTAAATGTAGATATTGTAGCTACCCTATCAATATAGTAAAGGGATTGCTTGAACGACTAGGGTGATGCAAGATATGCATCACATGTATCATCACTCCTACTTAGTGGTGGAATCTCAATGGATATGAAATGCCTAGGTCAGTTTTTATATCAGTTTTTATTTTTGTTGTACCTTTACAAACTGCTACAAACAAACTTTTATATTGGTACAACTTTAATTTCATGAAAAGGATGTCTTGTGACTCATAGATACTTGATTAGATATCGATACAACACCCAAAGATGCATGATTAGATATAGATACAACCATATCCTATCATGTAACCCAAGGATACATGATGAAATGCAGATAGAATAGTTGTCCTATCATTATAGTAAAGGAATTGGTCATGCAATTAGGGCAATGCACGATATGCATCACATGTATTATAACCCCAACTTAGTACTAGATTCTCCATTGATATGAAATGCAAAAACATGCAATGAAGGTGGAGTCAAGTTAGTTGTGCATCACCATTGTTATATTTATGACGTACCTTTACAAATTGCTACAAGAAAATTTTTATATTAATACAACTTTAATTTCATGATCCATATTTATGAGGGAACGAAATGAAAGATAGAAATAAGACAAAAACATAGAGATACAACAATACTCAATTTCTATTAAAAACCAAAATATGCAAAACCTGTAAAAGAAAATACATAGTGAAATGAACTCGCTAGAATGTGGTAGCTTACCTCTGGGAAGAGATGTGGCGACTATGCGCATTCGCAAGAAGATCATTACAATGAAACGCCTAACCCCGGAAGATGAAACGCCAAAAGGTTTGTGGGGCCTGATGGGGGTAGTTGATACATCAACTTCCCTAGGGAGTAACTTTTGCATACAATCTTTGTTTGAGGTGCTTGATACCTCATCAGAAAGGTCTAACCGAGGAGTACACATTTTGAACGGCCAAAAGCATGCCAATAGGAATCTATAAGGTGTTGTGACATAAAAAAAAACGTCGTTTAGGGCCTCAAAACAACTCTATAAGTTTGGGATCTGAAAAACTGTAGAAAAACTGCCAAAATAAAAATTTTATGTTGAGCTAGTGAAATAGGTGGGCGACCATCAATGTCCACATGGATCATTCCTCCCCCCCCCTAAGAAGTAATGGTCTCCATTGTGTTGAGTACCCCTGTCAAATGGGGAAACTTATTTTGAACTTGACACTTGGTGAGCCACTTACCTTGGTGCAGTAATTGCCCTGCTTTGACAACCCATTAGAGTTGGATATTTTGTTGGCAGGTGCCCTTAACTTGTGTGTCCATGATTCGATCAATGGTTGCATGTTCCATGCAGTCAAGGTTGAGCTCTGTAGGTGTCATCGACTTTGCCACCTCCGATGTGTCTAGTAGTGGTGGAAAATATGGCTAAAGGAGGTCTACATTGAATACTAGTTGTAATCCAAGGAAAGGGGGAATATTTAACTCAAAAGTATTGTCACCCACGGCCTTGGTGATTGGGTAAGGTCCATAGCGAAGTGGGCGCAACTTACGGTGAGGTCCAGTAAGGTGTTCTTTCTCCAAATGCAACCAAACCTTGTTGCCTACCTGAAACTTGTGGGGAACCCAGTGTTGATCATGGCGTTGTTTTTACTTAGCATTGGCTTTCTGCAAAATATCATGGACCTATCGGCGGATGTGTCGGCGGATGTGTTGAATCTGTTCAATGAATTTGGTGGCCTTGTCGACCTCAGATTGAGCATGGGAAGATTTTCCCTATGTGGATGCAAGGGGCAATGCTACATCAATGGGAACCAATGGTTGAAAACCCAAGCCCACCTAAAAAGGGATGTGGTCGGTTGAGCTATGAAGTGCTTTGTTCTAGTTGTGTTGGACATAAGGAAGGCTCTCGTCCCACGTGGATGCTTGGAGTTGTACATGCGCAAGAGATGCATGATCATCCTATTGACGACTTATGTCTGTCCATCAGTCTGAGGGTGGAAGGCAGTGGATTTGGTGAGCTTGATATCTAACAACAACCAGAGGCTCGACCAGAATGTGCTCAAAAATCGGTTGTTTCAATCTGATATGATGTTTTGTGGTAGTCTGAAGTGTACCCATACACGCTCAAAGAAGAGCTTGGCGGTGACCTCAACTATGATACTCTTCTTGTAGATGGTCGGAATATTTATCTTAGAGAATCGATCAACAACCACAAATACACAGTGATTGCCATGTTTGGTGGAGGGGAGACTTGACATGTAGTCCATCAAGATGGATTCCACGGGCCCATCAAGAGTAGGTAGAGGGGTGTACAAGCCTTGTTTTTTAATGGTTAGCTTGGAAATGGAACAAGCAGTGCAGGATCTAATATACTTACTAACATCATGTCGAAGCTTTGGCCAATAAAAATACTTTTGTAGTATTACCATTATCTTCTCCACGCCAAAGTGTCCTGCCACTCTACTGTAGTGGGATTCCCAAATCAACTTCGCACGCTCGCTTGAAGGAACGCAGAGATGACTCAGATGGCATAGAAGTCCATCCTGAAGATGGAAGTCGACAACGGTTGTGCATGTTCCCAACATTTGGTAGGTCATAACAAAGTCAGGATCGATGTCATAGAGTTGGGACCACCACGAGGTCTCATGCCCACAAGAGTCGAGAACCATGGTTAGTGTTGCAACTAGAGGTCGACTGAGGCAGTCAACAACATGATTGGTGCTCCCTTTCCTATACTTAATGTTGAGGTGAAACTGATGCAAGTATGTGGACTACTTTTGATGGCAGTGATTCTAAAATTTGTCTTGTGTTTACATGAACTGCAAAGGCCTATGATCCGTATGGATGATTGTCTTCTTCCCTAGAATGTAATGCTTCCATTGGTGGCAAGCTTGTACGATGGAATGCATTTCTTTATCATAGGTGGGGTACTTACGGACGACATCTGAGAGTGTCTCACTATGATAGGCCAATGGATGACCGTGTTGAGTGAGAACGACACCAGCAACATAATCGAAAGCATTGGTCTCAATCTCAAATGGTTGTTGCAGATTGGGTAAGGCGAGCATCGGAGCTGAGCATAAGTGATGTTTCAGATCATCAAAAGCTTTATGTTTGTGATCTACCCCGCACAAATTTGGCTTTGCAATCACCCTTGGTCACTTATATGAGAGTCCGTGCAATATGGGAGAACCCCAATACAAATCTACCATAGAAATAGGCGAGGCTTAAGAAGCTTCGAAGTTCAGTGAGTGTTGTTGGGGCTAGCCAGTCACGAATGACTTGGATCTTGGTTGGATAGACATGCACACCATGCTCATTTACAATGTATCTGAGGTATTGGACCTTGTTCATGTCGAAGGAGCATTTCTCTATTTTAGCATATAACTTATGTTGTCACATAGTGTGGAGGACCTGTTGAATGTGATACAAGTGTTCTACCCAACTCTTGTTGAAGACAAGGATGTCATCCAAATATACAACCACAAAGGAATTGATGAAGGGTTGCAAGGTGTCCTCCATCAACCTCATGAAGGTGATCGGGGTATTCGTCAAGCCAAAGGGCATGACCAACCACTCGAAAAGACCTTCTTTAGACTTGAAAGTGGTATTCCATACATCAGTCTGTTCGATGGGGATATGGTAATAGTTGGACTTCAAATCAATCCTACTAAAATACTTGCCCCCCTTGAGTTGGTCGAGAAGGTCATCAATTCGAGGAATTGGGTACCGATTCCTAAGTGTGATTTTGTTTAAAGCTCTGTAATCAATACAAAGTCACCAAGTCCCATCTTTCTTTTGTACGAGCACGATTGGGCTTCCGCAGGGTGGGGAGTTTGGTCGAATGTGCCCTTTTTGGAGCAATTCTTGGATCTAGCGCTTGATTTCCTCATTTTCCAGGAGAGAGCGTTGATACACTAGCCCATTAGGCAAAGGCATTATAAGAGTCAGCTCAATTGAATGCTTGACCTGACAGTGTAGAGGCACCTAGGTAGGTGAGGTGAAAATGTCTCGATATTCTTCCTCGACCTTATCCACTTGCTTCTATTGCATAGAGGAGCCCGATGTAAAGGCCATGGATGTGGCCACGACCTTCTGTTCACTCTGAAAGTGAATCAGGAAGAGAACAAATTTCTCAGTCTAGGAGATTACCTTCCTGCATTTCTTTAACTGAGACCAAAGAAATTGTGGTAGGTGGTATGTGATCCTGTACAATTATTTGTTCAAACCTCGAAAGAGGGAAGAATCAACAAAGAGAAGCCAAATCCGAATAAAAATACGGAAACCTCAATCTCAATTCTTCCAACTATAGGGCGGGAGATGATGAAGCCAAAGTCGATCTAGAGCTACCAGCAGTTGTTGAACGTGTTTACCTTGATCCAGTCGAATAACCACTAGCATCAGTAAAAATGACACTACGATGAGTGGCGTTCGGTTGGGATGTTAAATGGATTCTTAGTTATGTTGTTCGGTTCAATACTAGTTGGTGAGTGAAGTATCTATATATATGATGTTTTTCGATGTCGGTCAATATGATATCCTTACCCAACTCACTATATAAAGATTGAATTGACACTACGAGGTATATACTCATATACAGCATGACATTTCCACATATATGGTTGGCCTAAAAGAACATCACAAACTTCAAGTGGGACAACAACACACAATACTTCATCCTAGCTTGATGCCATAGCACAAGCGACATTGTTGGCTGACGCGGAGATCTCATCCTTGGTTGAGCCACCCGATGTTGTACATATGTGGATGTGGTGTTGTCGACAACTCCAACCACTTCACGACCTCTGTTGAGATAAGGTTCTTTTAGCTTCTGTTGTCAACAATGAAATGTAGCGAAGCACCTTTCACCCACATCTGCGAGTGAAAAAGGCGCTTACCTTCCTCCAGCTCTTCTAGTTTGCTTTGTTGGATCTTGGTGGTAGTGACTATGGCACTAGGTTTTGCATCAATGATCTGCTTCGCCTTGTCTGGCTTTGAACTGGAGTCGAAGCCTGGATCGAACTCTGAGCCTTTCAGCTCAGCCACCAATGACTACTTTGAGCGATATTCATCGTTGTTGTGCCAGGGGCTTTTGTGGAATTCGCAACAATTCCCAATGTCCTTCGTCTTCCCATTACCCTTCTTTGTTTGCGGCTTAGATTAGTTGTCCTACGATTGTCCATCCTTGTTTTATCCTTTGTTCTGTGTTAGCGCTGCCTTTTCCCGTCATCTATTGTGATGTGCTCGCAGATCCAAACTCTCGCTTATTCCTCTGCTTAAATTTTTGCTTGATTTTGACAACATATCGATATGCGGCTCCCAGCGACGAGATGTCCAGAAACTCCATTTATGTTTGAATGTACTTGTGTAGAGCCCCACGATATTTTAGAACCAGATGTCGCTTGAAATCTTTGATACTCAGCTTGATGCGCAAGGTATAGAAGGTATTTGTGAACTCCAACACTGTTTGGTCCCTCTCATGACAAAATGTGGTCCATATAGTGTATTAGTCGTCGTAGTTTCCAACATGGTAATAGTGTTAATATTGTTCCTTGATGACATTCATAAAAGAGTCCCAAGTGGGCTCGACTCCAAATATTCAAGACTCCTATGTGGAGTTTTGCTCGCAGTAAGTCTCCCACCAATGTTTGGCATGGAGGATTGTCTTAAGGAGTACAAAGGTGATATTTTCCCTATTGGAAAAATTGTGAACAAATAAATCTTCTGGTAGATTTAACCATTTTTTCAAAATATCCACATTTATCTGACCTTCAAATGTGGGAATATCAAAATTAATTTGTACCTTGGAGGGGGAGACGCCTCCAAAGTGTTTGCTTGATGAAGATGCCTATGTTGTTGTCAGCGACCTTCGAAGGATTTGGACAAACTGATCCATCATTTTGTTCCTATGTTTTGCGAGGACTTCCACGAACATCAGCTTAATGGGACCTCTTGCTTCCTCGTCTCTATGTTCCTCCGCCATGGGCGGTTCTCATGGCAATGAGGATAGTCTTCCAAAGGTTCGACCAATTTGAGTCCCAATCCCTGATATCCTGACCTTGTTGGGGACATGCACAAAGAAATCGATAAAAAGCATATTGCTCTGATAGCACTGATCCGGATTTATGTATGAACGAAATGAAATACAAAAATAAGACAAAAACACAAAGATACAACCATACTCAATTTTTATTAAAAACTGAAATATGCAGAGAATATACAAAAAATTTCAAAGTGAAATGAACTCGCTAGAATGGTGGTAGTTTATCTCTAAGAAAAGATGTGACAACTACACGCATTCGCAAGAAGATCATTACAATGAGTTTATCATAGCCTTTTTAACATAAAGCATAAATGAGAAAACCTTTAACATTCAAAACCCTAACCTCATAGGATGAAATGCCAAAAGGTTTGTAGGCCCCGATGGGGGTAATTGATACGTCAACTTCCCTAGGGCATAACTTTTACATACGATCTATGTTTGGGACACTTGATAATACATCGTCAGAAAGGTCTAGCCAAAGAATACGCATTATGAACGACCCAATACATGCCAATAGACATCTATTGGGTGTTTCCACATCAAAAAAACATCATTTAAGACCTCGAAACGACCCCGAAAGTTTGGGACCCAAAAAATTATAGAAAAACTACCAAAATGGAAATTGTATGTTGAGCCAATGGAATAGGTGGACAGCCACCAATGTCCCCCTGGAACATTTCATGTTTAAAAAATTCTCTTGTGCGTTACACACGAGTCCATTGAAACAAAAGAAACCATTTGGGAACACAAAAAGAATTCACAAATTCAACTAACATTGCAATTTATACTTGTGGAAAAAAATCTTGGAAGGNGGAGTAACTTTTGCATACAATCTTTGTTTGAGGTGCTTGATACCTCATCAGAAAGGTCTAACCGAGGAGTACACATTTTGAACGGCCAAAAGCATGCCAATAGGAATCTATAAGGTGTTGTGACATAAAAAAAAACGTCGTTTAGGGCCTCAAAACAACTCTATAAGTTTGGGATCTGAAAAACTGTAGAAAAACTGCCAAAATAAAAATTTTATGTTGAGCTAGTGAAATAGGTGGGCGACCATCAATGTCCACATGGATCATTCCTCCCCCCCCCTAAGAAGTAATGGTCTCCATTGTGTTGAGTACCCCTGTCAAATGGGGAAACTTATTTTGAACTTGACACTTGGTGAGCCACTTACCTTGGTGCAGTAATTGCCCTGCTTTGACAACCCATTAGAGTTGGATATTTTGTTGGCAGGTGCCCTTAACTTGTGTGTCCATGATTCGATCAATGGTTGCATGTTCCATGCAGTCAAGGTTGAGCTCTGTAGGTGTCATCGACTTTGCCACCTCCGATGTGTCTAGTAGTGGTGGAAAATATGGCTAAAGGAGGTCTACATTGAATACTAGTTGTAATCCAAGGAAAGGGGGAATATTTAACTCAAAAGTATTGTCACCCACGGCCTTGGTGATTGGGTAAGGTCCATAGCGAAGTGGGCGCAACTTACGGTGAGGTCCAGTAAGGTGTTCTTTCTCCAAATGCAACCAAACCTTGTTGCCTACCTGAAACTTGTGGGGAACCCAGTGTTGATCATGGCGTTGTTTTTACTTAGCATTGGCTTTCTGCAAAATATCATGGACCTATCGGCGGATGTGTCGGCGGATGTGTTGAATCTGTTCAATGAATTTGGTGGCCTTGTCGACCTCAGATTGAGCATGGGAAGATTTTCCCTATGTGGATGCAAGGGGCAATGCTACATCAATGGGAACCAATGGTTGAAAACCCAAGCCCACCTAAAAAGGGATGTGGTCGGTTGAGCTATGAAGTGCTTTGTTCTAGTTGTGTTGGACATAAGGAAGGCTCTCGTCCCACGTGGATGCTTGGAGTTGTACATGCGCAAGAGATGCATGATCATCCTATTGACGACTTATGTCTGTCCATCAGTCTGAGGGTGGAAGGCAGTGGATTTGGTGAGCTTGATATCTAACAACAACCAGAGGCTCGACCAGAATGTGCTCAAAAATCGGTTGTTTCAATCTGATATGATGTTTTGTGGTAGTCTGAAGTGTACCCATACACGCTCAAAGAAGAGCTTGGCGGTGACCTCAACTATGATACTCTTCTTGTAGATGGTCGGAATATTTATCTTAGAGAATCGATCAACAACCACAAATACACAGTGATTGCCATGTTTGGTGGAGGGGAGACTTGACATGTAGTCCATCAAGATGGATTCCACGGGCCCATCAAGAGTAGGTAGAGGGGTGTACAAGCCTTGTTTTTTAATGGTTAGCTTGGAAATGGAACAAGCAGTGCAGGATCTAATATACTTACTAACATCATGTCGAAGCTTTGGCCAATAAAAATACTTTTGTAGTATTACCATTATCTTCTCCACGCCAAAGTGTCCTGCCACTCTACTGTAGTGGGATTCCCAAATCAACTTCGCACGCTCGCTTGAAGGAACGCAGAGATGACTCAGATGGCATAGAAGTCCATCCTGAAGATGGAAGTCGACAACGGTTGTGCATGTTCCCAACATTTGGTAGGTCATAACAAAGTCAGGATCGATGTCATAGAGTTGGGACCACCACGAGGTCTCATGCCCACAAGAGTCGAGAACCATGGTTAGTGTTGCAACTAGAGGTCGACTGAGGCAGTCAACAACATGATTGGTGCTCCCTTTCCTATACTTAATGTTGAGGTGAAACTGATGCAAGTATGTGGACTACTTTTGATGGCAGTGATTCTAAAATTTGTCTTGTGTTTACATGAACTGCAAAGGCCTATGATCCGTATGGATGATTGTCTTCTTCCCTAGAATGTAATGCTTCCATTGGTGGCAAGCTTGTACGATGGAATGCATTTCTTTATCATAGGTGGGGTACTTACGGACGACATCTGAGAGTGTCTCACTATGATAGGCCAATGGATGACCGTGTTGAGTGAGAACGACACCAGCAACATAATCGAAAGCATTGGTCTCAATCTCAAATGGTTGTTGCAGATTGGGTAAGGCGAGCATCGGAGCTGAGCATAAGTGATGTTTCAGATCATCAAAAGCTTTATGTTTGTGATCTACCCCGCACAAATTTGGCTTTGCAATCACCCTTGGTCACTTATATGAGAGCCCATGCAATATGGGAGAACCCCAATACAAATCTACGATAGAAATAGGTGAGGCTTAAGAAGCTTCGAAGTTCAGTGAGTGTTGTTGGGGCTAGCCAGTCACAAATGACTTGGATCTTGGTTGGATCGACATGCACACCATGCTCATTTACAATGTATATGAGGTATTGGACTTTGTTCATGTCGAAGGAGCATTTCTCTATTTTAGCATATAACTTATGTTGTCACAGAGTGTGGAGGACCTGTTGAATGTGATACAAGTGTTTTACCCAACTCTTGTTGAAGACAAGGATGTCATCCAAATATACAACCACAAAGGAATTGATGAAGGGTCGCAAGGTGTCCTCCATCAACCTCATGAAGGTGATCGAGGTATTCGTCAAGCCAAAGGGCATGACCAACCACTCGAAAAGACCTTCTTTAGACTTCAAAGTGGTATTCCATACATCAGTCTGTTCGATGGGGACATGGTAATAGTTGGACTTCAAATCAATCCTACTAAAATACTTGCCCCCCTTGAGTTGGTCGAGAAGGTCATCAATTCGAGGAATTGGGTACCGATTCCTAAGTGTGATTTTGTTCAAAGCTCTGTAATCAATACAAAGTCACCAAGTCCCATCTTTCTTTTGTACGAGCACGATTGGGCTTCCGCAGGGTGTGGAGTTTGGTCGAATGTGCCCTTTTTGGAGCAATTCTTGGATCTAGCGCTTGATTTCCTCATTTTCCAGGAGAGAGCGTCGATACACTAGCCCATTAGGCAAAGGCATTCTAAGAGTCAGCTCAATTGAATGCTTGACCTGACAGTGTAGAGGCACCTAGGTAGGTGAGGTGAAAATGTCTCGATATTCTTCCTCGACCTTATCCACTTGCTTCTATTGCATAGAGGAGCCCGATGTAAAGGCCATGGATGTGGCCACGACCTTCTGTTCACTCTGAAAGTGAATCAGGAAGAGAACAAATTTCTCAGTCTAGGAGATTACCTTCCTGCATTTCTTTAACTGAGACCAAAGAAATTGTGGTAGGTGGTATGTGATCCTGTACAATTATTTGTTCAAACCTCGAAAGAGGGAAGAATCAACAAAGAGAAGCCAAATCCGAATAAAAATACGGAAACCTCAATCTCAATTCTTCCAACTATAGGGCGGGAGATGATGAAGCCAAAGTCGATCTAGAGCTACCAGCAGTTGTTGAACGTGTTTACCTTGATCCAGTCGAATAACCACTAGCATCAGTAAAAATGACACTACGATGAGTGGCGTTCGGTTGGGATGTTAAATGGATTCTTAGTTATGTTGTTCGGTTCAATACTAGTTGGTGAGTGAAGTATCTATATATATGATGTTTTTCGATGTCGGTCAATATGATATCCTTACCCAACTCACTATATAAAGATTGAATTGACACTACGAGGTATATACTCATATACAGCATGACATTTCCACATATATGGTTGGCCTAAAAGAACATCACAAACTTCAAGTGGGACAACAACACACAATACTTCATCCTAGCTTGATGCCATAGCACAAGCGACATTGTTGGCTGACGCGGAGATCTCATCCTTGGTTGAGCCACCCGATGTTGTACATATGTGGATGTGGTGTTGTCGACAACTCCAACCACTTCACGACCTCTGTTGAGATAAGGTTCTTTTAGCTTCTGTTGTCAACAATGAAATGTAGCGAAGCACCTTTCACCCACATCTGCGAGTGAAAAAGGCGCTTACCTTCCTCCAGCTCTTCTAGTTTGCTTTGTTGGATCTTGGTGGTAGTGACTATGGCACTAGGTTTTGCATCAATGATCTGCTTCGCCTTGTCTGGCTTTGAACTGGAGTCGAAGCCTGGATCGAACTCTGAGCCTTTCAGCTCAGCCACCAATGACTACTTTGAGCGATATTCATCGTTGTTGTGCCAGGGGCTTTTGTGGAATTCGCAACAATTCCCAATGTCCTTCGTCTTCCCATTACCCTTCTTTGTTTGCGGCTTAGATTAGTTGTCCTACGATTGTCCATCCTTGTTTTATCCTTTGTTCTGTGTTAGCGCTGCCTTTTCCCGTCATCTATTGTGATGTGCTCGCAGATCCAAACTCTCGCTTATTCCTCTGCTTAAATTTTTGCTTGATTTTGACAACATATCGATATGCGGCTCCCAGCGACGAGATGTCCAGAAACTCCATTTATGTTTGAATGTACTTGTGTAGAGCCCCACGATATTTTAGAACCAGATGTCGCTTGAAATCTTTGATACTCAGCTTGATGCGCAAGGTATAGAAGGTATTTGTGAACTCCAACACTGTTTGGTCCCTCTCATGACAAAATGTGGTCCATATAGTGTATTAGTCGTCGTAGTTTCCAACATGGTAATAGTGTTAATATTGTTCCTTGATGACATTCATAAAAGAGTCCCAAGTGGGCTCGACTCCAAATATTCAAGACTCCTATGTGGAGTTTTGCTCGCAGTAAGTCTCCCACCAATGTTTGGCATGGAGGATTGTCTTAAGGAGTACAAAGGTGATATTTTCCCTATTGGAAAAATTGTGAACAAATAAATCTTCTGGTAGATTTAACCATTTTTTCAAAATATCCACATTTATCTGACCTTCAAATGTGGGAATATCAAAATTAATTTGTACCTTGGAGGGGGAGACGCCTCCAAAGTGTTTGCTTGATGAAGATGCCTATGTTGTTGTCAGCGACCTTCGAAGGATTTGGACAAACTGATCCATCATTTTGTTCCTATGTTTTGCGAGGACTTCCACGAACATCAGCTTAATGGGACCTCTTGCTTCCTCGTCTCTATGTTCCTCCGCCATGGGCGGTTCTCATGGCAATGAGGATAGTCTTCCAAAGGTTCGACCAATTTGAGTCCCAATCCCTGATATCCTGACCTTGTTGGGGACATGCACAAAGAAATCGATAAAAAGCATATTGCTCTGATAGCACTGATCCGGATTTATGTATGAACGAAATGAAATACAAAAATAAGACAAAAACACAAAGATACAACCATACTCAATTTTTATTAAAAACTGAAATATGCAGAGAATATACAAAAAATTTCAAAGTGAAATGAACTCGCTAGAATGGTGGTAGTTTATCTCTAAGAAAAGATGTGACAACTACACGCATTCGCAAGAAGATCATTACAATGAGTTTATCATAGCCTTTTTAACATAAAGCATAAATGAGAAAACCTTTAACATTCAAAACCCTAACCTCATAGGATGAAATGCCAAAAGGTTTGTAGGCCCCGATGGGGGTAATTGATACGTCAACTTCCCTAGGGCATAACTTTTACATACGATCTATGTTTGGGACACTTGATAATACATCGTCAGAAAGGTCTAGCCAAAGAATACGCATTATGAACGACCCAATACATGCCAATAGACATCTATTGGGTGTTTCCACATCAAAAAAACATCATTTAAGACCTCGAAACGACCCCGAAAGTTTGGGACCCAAAAAATTATAGAAAAACTACCAAAATGGAAATTGTATGTTGAGCCAATGGAATAGGTGGACAGCCACCAATGTCCCCCTGGAACATTTCATGTTTAAAAAATTCTCTTGTGCGTTACACACGAGTCCATTGAAACAAAAGAAACCATTTGGGAACACAAAAAGAATTCACAAATTCAACTAACATTGCAATTTATACTTGTGGAAAAAAATCTTGGAAGGGAATACATTCAATTTGACATCCAAGTCAAATATCGTATGAAAGGCTTCTTCTATATCGTGCACCTATTTCAACTTCAAGAGCAACATTGAAGTTTATACTAGTGGAAAAAATTCTTGGACGGGAATACATTCAAATTGACATCCAAGTAAAAGATAGTATGAAAGGCTTCTTCTATATCGTGCACCTATTTCAACTTCAAGAGCAAGTATAGTGGGATCATCTTCCACATCGTATTTCAACTTCAAGAGTAAGCAAGTATCGTGGGATCATTTTCCACATCGTATTTCAACTTCAAGAGGATCATCTTCTACGTTGCATAGATGAAGATGATGTCATGGGATCATCTTCCACGTTGCATAGATGAAGATGATGTCATATTTAGAGACATTCCAATGAAGTATTTTGCACCTATTTCAACTTCAAGAGCAACAATATTGGGATCATCTTCCACAACACATGGATGATGTCTTGCTTAGATATAATCTTATGAAAGTGTTGGCAATGATGATGCCCTTATCACGAATTATTGATGCGGATGGCATTGACGGAGATAAAATCACTAACAAACCTTAAAATAGTCTTCACTTATGATTGCTCAATCATGATGGTTTACCTTTTATATGTAATAGCATGTTCAACCAATCTTAAACTTCGTTCTCAACATTTGATATTCTCCCCTCGAGTTATTCTCAAATGACGTGTAATGCTTTTGTGTTTCATAGTTGAAATGTGTTCCCTCTTTAAAGATTCAATGAAGAATGGCGCTATTTAATTTTTTGTATTGCCTATTCCGATTTTGAATTTTGAAAAATTAAAAGTGTAGTGAAATGTATGCTCCCGAATGTTTTCGTTCATATCATGCCATTTATGTATTCGAATTTGAACTTAATAACCATGCCAAAGTTTAACTAGGTTTAATGCTTCTAAGATTTTTGAAAAAAAAATTACCTCAAATGTTTGTATATCACTTCGCAAAAAAGGGTTAGCTTCCATAAGACATCAAAATAAAGCTTAAACTCTCCAATCCTCCTATTTGAGGATCACCAGTTTGCTAGTCTTCTAATCAAGATTATCACTTCGCAAAAAAGGGTTAGCTTCCATAAGACATCAAAATAAAGCTTAAACTCTCCAATCCTCCTATTTGAGGATCACCAGTTTGCTAGTCTTCTAATCAAGATTCGCATCAGAAGATCCGACATTGAAAAGAGTGTGAAGATGAGTTAGGATTGTTATTCTCTTAGTCTCTTAGGCTGTTCAGCCTCATGGACGTCATTAAAATCAATCAATCAATCAATCCTAGTAAGATCCATATCAAGAAAAATCTAGGTTGTTCAGCCTCATGGACGTCATTAAAATCAATCAATCCTAGTAAGATCCATATCAAGAAAAATCTAGGCTGTTCAGCCTCATGGACGTCATTAAAATCAATCAATCCTAGTAAGATCCATATCAAGAAAAATCAAGATACGATAACAAACAAGTTAAGCAATCAGTAGACCATAACAAACAAGCTAAGCTTCAACTTTGGCAAAATTACATTCCAAACAAGTTAAGCAATCAGTAGACCATAACAAATTGTTGGACTAACCGCCGCACCTCTCGTGAACTAGGGGTGTTAGACTAACCGCCGCACCTCTCATGGACTAACCGCCATGCTGGGAACATGGGACTAACCACCCACTCAAGGTGATGTTGCTGATTTGGAAGTTTACTAAGACCTGCGGGTTTTGGTGTAATGGCAAATCTTAACATGGTATCAGAGCCTTGGCCCAGGTTCAATTCCCTCGAGTTACGTCGGAGGGGGGGTGTTGGACTAACCGCCACACCTCTCGTGAACTAGGGGTGTTGGACTAACCGCCGCACCTCTCATGCACTAACCGCCATGCTGGGAACATGGGACTAACCGCCCACTCAAGGTGATGTTGTTGATTCAGAAGTTTACTAAGACCTGCAGGTTTTGGTGTAATGGCAAATCTTAACACAAACAAGTTAGGCTTCAACTTTGGCAAAAATACAAACACCAAATAGTGGAGAACTGTTCTCGTCCTTTCCAAGATTCCCAAGCAAAACAAGCTGAACATATTAAAGTTCATATTCCCTATCCTATACACAATGGTTTTGGAATCCAAGTTTGCAAAGCCATGCTTAACTCCTAGCCTTAATCTTGTAAAGGGAACTTTAGCCTCTGCTTATTGGAGCAATGGCTTGAATTAACTAGATATCCCAACAAATACTCAATTTGATTATGCCTACGCATCTATGCTTGTTTTATTTTTGAGGCTCCGTCAAAAAATAGCTTTAGAATATCCTCCCTTGCGGTCCTCCAATAGCTTTATGAACGACTTGTTTAGATTTTGGATTAATACTTGAACTAGTGGGGAGATATTTTCCATAATAATCATTGCAATGGTATAACGGAAACATTTACCGGCGTTGTTTAATTTGTTTAGCAGCAATGATGCTTTCCATACAAAAACCATATTAAACAAGAGACTTGAAATAAATTTGTAATCTAAATGCCAAATATACGAAATGAGAGTGTTTTTTAAACATTTGTAAAGTCAACATTTCATAAATAACATTAACTTGATTTAACCAGCCATTCCAAATCCTCTTATTTAAGCTATTTTATAGCAAACCATGAAACTGTGAATAATGAGTGACTTCAGAGGAACACTTTTGAGTGCAATTACAGTGAGATTTTTCTTAGTGCTCCAAAACCAAGCACTCAATTTTCTACGTCATCTACTATTAAATTGAGTGCTTTTATCTTCAATTCCAGACTTATGGGTTGCAACAGTACCTCAAAATCATTTTAACAACTGGATTGAATAATTAACACCCAAATTTTCTCAAAAGTAATTTATGGCGTAAGTTGTTATAATACATTTAACCAAGAAGAATACATTGAATCATAAAGGTTACCATATTCCAGCAAAGGATGAGATAGACATTGCCTTCAAATATTCAGGATGACCATATCGAGTGTTACCATGCTTTTATAAAGCACTAAAAGACACCCTTCTGCACAAATCTGTAAACTCGGTCGAGGCTTGTTTGGTTACAGCAGCATAAGATGGAGCTTGAACAATCAATGATCAACTTTCATTTCTGTAAGCCTTCCAACTCCATTTCAGTCACATGACAGGCTCAAAGCTCAACACTCTTAACAGTCTGCTGAAAAATCTAGAGCACTGCAGTTACTCTTGCTAAAGCAGAAGGGAATAGTGCCCTGCCACTTGGGCACTGGATAGTAATAAGTCTACTCACTGCTTTCATGGCAGAAGTAGCTGCAAGTATTTCATAACTTGCTAACTTGATTTGCAAGTGTTGTTTTTCTTTTTATATCATTTTCTTCTAAATTTCCTCCATCAAAAATTGCTAACATAATTCACTTGGGGGAAGGATAGAAGCAAGAAAATGGTATAGATTGCACATGCCAAATATATGTACAGTTTAAGCAAAAAATTAATATCATTAGGCTGTAACGGTGGACCTCAGCGACAAGGCATTATCTAAACAGCATTTTGAGTTCTTCGATTCTTGCAGAACGAACCTCTTGGTCTGTCAATGCCCCAGAAATCATCCGTTGCTTTCGTGCCTGAACCTGTTGCATCCTTTCTTCTACAGTACCCTACAGAGCGGCAAAGATCAAAAGGAAAATCTATCAAATCTTTATACCCATTCAGTAACCAGTAACAAAATTTATTTTTGTCGGACACGGCAAATGCTGCCTTGCTGACCAGGGATGCAAAAAGTCTACATATCATCAGTCTAGTATCAAAGATAAAGAAAAGATTTCACATCTTCCGCAATCATACAACTGCTCACCTTCACAATAAAACGCTTGATTGAAACTTTTTTAGTTTGACCTATGCGATGAATGCGCATTATGGCCTGCTCTTCAACAGCTGGGTTCCACCAAGGATCCTTTTCACAACAAAGGTAAAGATCAATCTCCCATGTTAACTATGCTGCATATATGCATAAAATGTCTTCATTTCTTTATATCCCTAGGTTCAAAACGAAATTTGAATAGTTCACGTTTTCAATATCATTGTAGCAAAAATAAGACAAGATTGGATGCCATTTTGTCCAAGACTACAATAAGATGAATACATGTTCAAAATCACAGGATTGATTATAGAAAATAATGTCAAAAATTCATCCTAATCGACCCATTGCCTTAACCAAAAGTTTACATGCACATATTTAGGGATTTGAACAGAGATATTACTACCAATTCTACACCCATAAAATTACGCTTGAATAGAAAAACAAAAATTTTCATCACACAATTTTGGTAAGGCACATTTGTTTATGCTTCCTCATGGACCACAGGTGGGAAAATTTGTTAGCATTCGCTCATTATGAGGAGGGCGCCCTACTTTTGAGGAATTCCTTGAAACAACCTGTGGTTTTCTCACATGGTTTTCACTCAAGACATAGTACTAGCTCATGGTTTTATCTCAGCACATGGTATGAGCTTATTTGTTTCACTCTAAATCATGGTTTTCATTGTATGGTTTTAGGGAGGCCTTTATCTATATAAAGAAGGCTCCTCCCTCAGTTTTTCATGGTTGGAATAGATTGGAAGACCCATATTGCTCAAATTTGGTCTAGTTTATTTTCTATTCTATTGAGTATGATATTCTAGGCTAATAATAGAAGGTTTTGTTAGTGTTTCTTTACTTATAGAGCAGTAGTGTTCTTTTACTTCTTTAACATTAACATATACGGAGAAATATCACCATAACAGATACAAAAAGAACACGAGAATTATCCTGGGAAAACCTCAAATGGGAAAAACCCAGCAACCTTTCTTAGATAGATTTTGTTTACAAAGCAAGTCCAAAACAGATAAACCCTAGCTCAAAGGCTAGTACAACCAGAAACACCACCACAGCTGCAGCAGCAGTTTTATAACAAGATAGCGCACAAGAGAAAGTACCAAAAGACTGAACAAGAATAAACTGAGCAACTGCAGCTAATGCGTCACCTTCTCCAAACTTGCGCCTTGCTTCTAGGTGAATGAAAGAGTGTGAGGGAGTGAACAAATGAGCCAAGACATCCTCTATTTATAGTCTTCCTGGCCGCCAGACTGGACCAACTTCTTCTCTGGAAAGGTGTCACTTTATTATTTTAATTACTCTGGGCCGACTTCTCTTTTGGGGTGTTTCAACATCTGTTCAATGGTTCTCTTGCTTCTGGAAACTTCTCCACATCCGAGAAAATTCATCTAGGAGGGAAAGTTCCTCCCGCAGCTACCAAACATCAACACTCCCTCTTAGCTAGGGAGGTATCTTTCACAATGTCTTCATCTAGTAGTCCACTGACAACTCTACAGTACGCTAGTAGCACACAACTACTACAATGCCATCGGTATCTCGAATCGTTTGTCACAGTCTATGCAATCAAGTCGCACACAGCTACTCCCAATGTGATATGGTAGTCTCCATGGCAATCAACTAGTAGCATACAGCTACTACAATGCCATCCACTAGAACATGACTGCGATGATCCATAGTAGTACACAACTACTATCCAGTGGTACACAACCACTCCTAGTAGCACACAGCTACTATCCAAAGACAGTCTCCACTATAATCAACTAATAGCTACACAAGCTATCACCGTGCAGTACAACAGTCTCTATGATTATGCAACAATCAACTAGTAGCACACAACTACTACAATATGCCATCAGCCATAATCAAAGTCTGCCATCTCCATGACTATGCAGCAATCAGCTAGTAGCACACAGCTACTACAATGCCATCAGCCATAGTCAGGATCTGTATGACTATGCAGCAATCAACTAGTAGCACACACTACAATGCCATCATCCATAATCATACCTATGATTGTGCAGCAATCAGCTAGTAACCCAGTTACTACAATATGCCATCAGCCATAATCATAGTCGATGTCTTTATAACTATGCAACAATCAGCTAGTAGCACACAGCTACTACAATATGCCATCAGCCATAGTTATAGTCTCATCCAGTAGCACGAACCTACTCCCATAGTCCTCATGACTATGTGTGTGATGTTTCTTCTCTCATCAAGTCTGACAGTGCATTACCCCCTCAGTCACATGATTGATCTGATGAACCCTTGGCCAGAGGGGTTAGCCGGCATGAGCAGAAACAACACACCTCCCTCTAAACGAGGGTGGACATTCAACATCATGCCAAGCTTGTCCCCGAAGTACTCATACTTCGCTCTTGACAAAGGCTTGGTGAGAATGTCCGCTATCTGCTCATCCGTGGATATGTACTGGAGCTCAACAGCGAGATGTAATGATATTTAATCTTTATGTGCTTAGACCTGTCATGACATATTGGGTTCTTTGTAAGCTTCACGCAACTTTGATTGTCACAATGTATCAAAGTTGGCTCCAACTCTAAATCAAATGTCCCTGCAAGCAACTTCTGAAACCACACTTCTTCACGGCTTGCCACGCTAGCTGTGATATACTCTGTAGGCTTGCCAAGCTAGTTGTGATAGACTCTACCTCCGATGTACTAAGTGCCACTGATGTCTGCTTCCTGCCCAACCATGAGATCATACATGATCCCAAACTGAAGCAGCATCCAGAAGTACTATTTCGATCCACTGCACTCCCTGCCCAATCAGAGTCTGTATATCCCTGCAACTTCACAACTCCACCCAAGACATATCTCAATCCATATCCAATCGTACCACGAAGGTACCTCAACATATGTTGTACTACCATCCAATGTACTTGTCTGGGTTCAACCATGTGTTGACTCAAGGTATTCACTGCAAAACATATGTTCGGCCTTGTGTTAACCAGGTACATCAAGGATCCAATCAGTTGTTTGTACATCGTGGGATCCACCAAATCTGAAGATGAATCATTCAAGAGCTTCAGATTTATAATCATAGGTGTGGCCATGGAATTGCAGTCCATCATCTCGAATCTCTGTAGGATCTCAACAATATATTTTACTTGGCTAAGAAAAATCTCATCTGATCTTTGCCACACCTCCAATCCCAAGAAGTAATGCATCAAACCTAGATCCTTCATCTTGAACTCTGAGGCGAGCTCCCTCTTGCACCCAACTATGAGATTTTCATCTCTTGTTAGGAACAAGTCATCCACGTATAGTACCAAGATCAGTAGGCATCCATTCTCAACCTTATAGTAAAGATTGGGATCCACATCACTCTTGGTAAATCCCAAGCTCATCGAATATCCATCTATCCTAGCATACCATGCCCTAGGTGCCTGCTTTAACCCGTACAAATCCTTCTTCAGTTTGCACACATGGGACTCCTTCCCATGAATCACAAACCCTTGTGGTTGCTCTATGTACACTTCTTCAATTACACCGTTCAAGAAAGCAATCTTGACATCCATCTGGTGTAATTTCCATCCCATCACGAAAGCAATGGCAATAATCGATCTGATAGAAGTGTATTTTGCTACTAGAGCAAATGTTTCATCATAGTCTTCTCCCTCTTTCTAGGAGAACCCTCTAGCCAAAAATCTTGCTTTGTACTTCTCTATGATGTTGTCTGCAGCATGCTTGATCTTGTAGATCCATTTGGAAGTCACTATCGACTTCCCTTCTGGTCTCGGAACCACCTCCCACACATCATTCTTCATGATGGACCAATACTCCTCCATCATGACATCCTTCCATTTTTGCTTCTCGACAACTTCCTCAAAGGTGGAAGATTATGAATCAATGATGTTGCTCATCAATGCCACATAGCTGGAAAACTTATGTGGTCTCTCGCTCTCTCTAAAAGAACCTTTGGGAGTTGCATGTCCTTCAGCTTCCTACAAGGTGTTCTGAAGCCAAGTTGGTCTCCTTTTGTTGACTGCAGCTTCTCGGGGTGGATCTACAGGTCTCTCTGACTCTACCATCTCATTCTGAACTTCTAGAATAGGATCTTCTTGTGTAGAGTCTTCCATGACTACGTCCCTTGGAGCCTCCTCCTCCTCTCGGTCCTCATCCATGTGAGACTCCCTTGATCTTTTGAGGCTTCGTCTTCGTCAAATGTTACATCACGAATGATCTCAATCTGTCTCTGCCCAGAGATGTATATTCTGTAAGGCTTCGAAGTCTCAATGTATCCAATGAATGTGCCCTTCTTTCTTGAAGGTTCCAACTTCGTTCTTTTTTCCTTTGAAACATGTACAAACATTGAACAACCAAAGTGACCAACTTCTAGTTTATTTCCAGTGAACACCTCTTCAAGTGTCTTGTTCTCCAATATTTTGTGAGGACTTCTATTATGGACGTACACAATTGTACTTGATGCTTTTGCCCATAAGTGCATGGGTAGGCCCTAGTCATAGATCATCGCTTTCGCTGCTTCTACAATGGATCTATTATTTCTTTCTGCAACCCATTCTATTAGGGGTTGTAGGGAGTAGTCAGCTCCCTCTTAATCCCTGCTTCTCTGCAAAAGTCTTTAAACTCCTTTGATGTGTACTCACCTCCATTATCAAATCTCAAGTCTTTAATCTTACTTTCAGAGAGATTTTCAACTAGATCCTTGAACTCTTGAAACTTGTTAAAGACTTCATCTTTCGCTTTCAGGAAACAGATCCATGTCTTTTGTGAATAGTCATCTATGAATAAGACATAGTATACAAAGTTGCCTACTGATGGCATCGTCATCTATCCACATACATCAAAGTGTATGATGTCCAAGATACCCTTGGACTTGCTATCATTGTTGGTGTAACTTCCCTTGACATTGTTGCCAAGAGCAGAACCTTTGCATACTCCGTCATGATCGACCTGGATCTTTGGTAGACCTCTAGCAAGTAGTGCTCTATAGTTTATGTGAGCAAGTCTTCGATGCCATAGCTCACTGGAGCTAACACTGTTGTGTACAAGGGCTTGTTCTTGGTGTCCCTTCAATTTGTACAAACCTCCCTCTCGAACACCAATCATGGTAGCTTTATGCATGCTTGAATTCTTAGACCATAGAAGAACTTGGCCATCCACAAAAGCTACCCTAAATCCTTTATCTTCTAAAGCATAAATGGAAAGAAGATTCTTCTTCAAGCCTTGCACAAACAGAATATCTTTAATTGAAAGAGGGTTACCTGAATCAAGTTGTAGGGAGGCTTCTCCAACACCTTTGATTGCATGCTTGGAATCGTCCCCAAGCACCACTTGAAGAGAAGAGTCCTTTTTCGTCGTGTTGGAGAGAGAGTTTTTGAATCCGGTCATGTACTTGGAAGCATCGCTATCAATGAGCCAAGTGTCACTCCCTTCAGTGATGGTTCTCGTGAGTGTTGAAACAAATACAAATTCTTCATCCTTTGATTTGTGTTCTTCGGCATCGGCTACATGTGCATGGTGCTTCTTCTTCTTTCCCTTTTCAAGTTTGTGAGGACATTGTGAGGCATAATGTCCCATCTTCTTGCAGGTGTAGCATCGAACCTCTCACGCATCCTTCCTGTGATGTGGTTTCTTAGACTTCCTTGGGTTGCCTTTTTCCCTTTCCTTCCTCTTCTTCACTTGGGCAAGAAAGGTTGGGCTTGATTTTCTTCATCATTTGTTTTTTGTGACTTGGATATCAACCTAGATTCCTCTTGGGTGCAATATGCCCATAGCTTGTCGAATTTGGGCAATCTTCTTCTGGCGCAAATCCCTTGAACAAATGGGTCCCAAGAGGAGAGAAATCCATTTAGTGTGGTAGTCACTAGTTCAACATCTTCTACTGGATCTCCAATGGCTACTAACTGGTCCTTGATCTGTGAGATCCTCATAAAATAGTTGACTATTGTTTCTAACTTGTTCATTGTCACGTTTCTGAGTTGATGCCTTAAAGTAAGCTTTTGACTGGTATTCTTACTTTCATAAGGTCTAGTTAGGGCATCAAACATCTCCTTCAGTGTCTTCTGTTCCGATACATTAGGTATCAGATGATCCTTTATTGAATCTGTCAAGATCCTCTTGGCCTTGACCTCATTCTTTCTGAACTTTGTTTTTGGTTCTTCATTTTCAGGTTCTGGAAGAGTTTTCATTACGTAATCCAATAGATCAATCTCTTCTAGAATGAGTAGAACTATGTGCTTCCAGAATCTGAAGTTATCTGCTCCATCTAATCTATCTTCAACTCTCATGTTGGTTGACATTTTTACTAGTAGAAACCCTAACACTGGAAAAACTTTGAATTTTCCAAACTTCACCAAACTGTAGTCTGGGGGTTTCAGGGGGTACACTAGGGTAGGGCGCACTGCTCTATGTAAAGAAAGGTCCCAACGCCTTTGGGGTTTAGTGCTCAACGAGCTTGACAAGGATTAATGTGCAGCTGCATCGTGGGCCCATAACGCGTTAGTGTTTCTTTACTTATAGAGCAGTAATGTTCTTTTACTTCTTTAACATTAACATATATTGAGCAATATCACCATAACAAATACAAAAAGAACACAAGAGAATTATCCTGGGAAAACCCCAAATGGAAAAAGCCCATCAACCTTTCTTAGATAGATTTCGTTCACAAAGCAAGTCCAAAACAGATAAACCCTAGCTCAAAGGCTAGTACAACCAGAAACACCACCACAGCTGCAACAGCAGCTTTATACCAAGATATCGCACCTCCTCAAGAAGTAGCGCACAAGAGAGAGAGTACCAAAAGACTGAACAAGAATAAACTGAGCAACTGCAGCTACTGTGTCACTTTCTCCAAACTTGCGCCTTGCTTCTGGGTGAATTAAAGAGTGTGAGTGAGTGAACAAATGAGCCAATACGTCCTCTATTTATAATCTTCCTGGCCGCAAGACTGGGCCGACTTCTCTAGAAAGGTGCCACTTTATTATTTTAATTCTTTTGGGCCAACTTCTCTTCTAGGGTGTTTCAACATTTGTTCAATGGTTCTCTTGCTTCTGGAATCTTCTTTGCATCCGAGAAAGGTCATCTAGGAGGGAAAGTTCCTCCCGCAGCTACCAAACATCAAAGGTTTTTCGCATGCTAGAAACATTGAGGAAAGGGCTATTGCAATGCAAGGTATGGCATAAGTCTATTAAATTTTTAAGCTAGATCTTAGTATTGAAGTTGAATATCTTAGGGTTTTAGCTTTAAGCCTTAGTTATTCAAGTTTGTAATACTTTGGTTGAATCATTGTTAGTTTAGCCTCCCTATGAATCTCGTATGGTTCAAGTTTTGTATAGTCCAGGTTTCCTTAAGCTTGATGCTCACCAAGCATTCTCCAAGAGATATGTGGGAACTTCAACAATTGAAGATAAAGAGGGAAACTACTCAAGGAGTCGCTTAGACCCCATGCCAAATGGTAGCACTAGGATTTTCTCATTTCGTTTCTAACTATCTCAATTTTAATTTTCCATTATTTTAAGTTTTGTTTAACAATCTAGGGTTTTGCTAGTTACATCTTCAAATCTAGATTGCCTTCATTCCAAGTTTTGAGCTAACATTTTTTCCATCTTTTGCAGTAAACTTGGAATTTATCTGCAAGTCTATCTCTTGAAGTGGTTTAATTTTAAGTCAATCTGCTATTTAAGGGTTATTTTCTTTGGAGGTCACTCAATCAAAATCATCCTACTTTAAGTTGACTTGTTCATTTTGATCAGATCTAAGGGTTTTAATTCATATCTTAGGCATAGATCTAACATAAAGGAATTAAACACATTCATCCTAACTTGCAGATCTAAGGGTTTGAATATTTTGAGATGCTTGCAAATATGCAATGGTATAATAGCTTGATCGATTATTTCTAGACATGTTGTGCTTATCATTCCAGATCTGAGTTTAGTCATGTTTATAGATAAATCATTTAAGTGTTTTCAAAATCTAAGAACAATCAAGCCACTAATCAATGCAAAAGAGAGCCAGCAATCTACTTTATGGGTTAAATAAACCATTTAAATGCAATTGTTGCTAACTGGTATAAGATTTTTGTGATCTAGTTTATTTCATGATTGCTCTAAACATTTCACAAGGTAAACATTACATGAGGTATTGCGAAGGACCTACTGAGATACTCAATAAAGATTATCATTGCATGATTATAATGCTAGGTTGATTTTTGTGGTGTCTATTTGATGATGGGTTGTAGGCTTTGTTATTGCACAGTTTGTAGGTAGGATAAAAGATAGATATGAAGAGGCAAACTGGCGTAACTTGAACCAATCCCACCCAATGTCACCTCGATAGGAAGGTTCTTTATGTTTAGGGAGGTAAGGCCCAGGGGAGACGTCCCCGGTGACCTGGGGTTTTGAGAAGGCAAAGGATTGAAGGCTAAAAGATAAAATCCCCCTCACAAGTCACCACCGAGCAGATAGTCCGGCTAAACAGCCAATAAAGAGAAGTATAACCAAAATGAGATGTACCTGCCCGAGACAAAGCAACAAGAGATATATATGCAAGCTTACTCACTTGGTTAGTACTTCATGTATTTTAGTGACTATCTGATATATAAGCAATTGGAACAATAAAATATTGACGAAGCCAATGTTTGTACAATAGCAACAATTTATAAGATCGCTTCTTCAATAAATGCTAAAGAAACTTGGCATTCAATGTAACAAATTAACACTTCATTAGGTAATGCCTTAAATAACCATTCAATTGCTTAAAAGTAAAATGTTAGCTGCACAATGACGTTTATAGCAAAAGATGACGGCAACAACAAGTTAGTAACGTTAGTCTTAAGCTAGGGTTAGAAAGGTTAGGGTTTGATCAAAGGTATTTGAAGTTGTTTTGAGATTACATTAAGGCTTAGATCAGTCCGTTCCTAGGGCATATGGAGTCAACAGGAGGACGCAAGAGTTGAAGGATCAAATGATAATAATATGACTAAGGACAAGAGGGTTAGACCTTGAGGTGTTGCTATGGCAAGGCCTCAAGGATAAAACCCTAGGGGAGAGAGGCAAACTTTGTTGTAGGGGAACTAGGCCTCGGTGCTCTCTCCTCCTTCCTTAGCTCAATGGCAAACGGCTAGCTCAAAAGATTGCATAAAACTAAGACAAGAGGTTTTGCAGGTAACGTGTTGTTATGGCAAGGCCTTACCAAGCAAACCCTAGGGAAAATCGGCTCACCAAGGTGTAGGGGAACTAGGCCTTGATGTGTTTTCTCCTTCTTAGCTTCAATAAGGTAAAACGGCTAGCATAGAGGAAGATAGATTTGAGCNATCCAGCTCTCAGTGTTCATGTTTAGGACTTGTGGGTCTCGAGACATGATCTCCTAGTTATCCCTAAAAGTGGGGGATAACAGGCTTTAAGGGCTATGTTTGATACTTCCAAATTTAATTCCCTAATTAGCATGGCCAATTATTCCAATGATGAATGCTATTCATTTTCTATATGATGGTTAAAGAACTAGTGATAATTTTAATGAGGTTCATTTGAGGTTTCACGCATTAAATTGGTGTCGATGGCAATCTGTGGGACATAAGTGGAGACTTGTCAATTTGAACAACTCCATTACTGGTTATTGTTGGGTTTATTTGGCAAATAATAAATGTTAAGTCTTCGTACTTCATTGGCACAGTTGTGAACAGATGTAAACCCTGAACAATTTACCAACACCAATATTGCATTCACTTTCTTGGACAATTGGTAGATTCTCTGATTCATACAGTAACAAATAAAAAGAGTAACATATTATCCTTTTACAACAGTTAATTTAATTGGTTCTGGAATGTTATGGTAATACAACCTTAAGACGTTTTTCCATAACGCTGGTACCTTTTCTTTCGGAATGAATACTCTCTTGTTTCTTGGATCAAGAAGAATTGATGCTAATAATTATGTTCTCAACAAAATCTGAATGTCATGATGTTTTAAATCTAGTTTATAGCTCTTCACAATATTTGGCTTTGATGGACACCATGTTGAAGAGGAGTGTTGCATTCCATTCACAGATAGACAAAAAGACCGAAGTGGTCAAGGACATATTTCTACAATTGATTATCCTATATAATTGGAAGCATCCAAAGGCATGGAGTGAAAGTCTCCCATATATTCACCATGGATACAATAAGGCAATTCATGGATCAACGTGCCTTTCTCCCTTTGAGATTTGTCTTGGATTTCTATGTGGCAGGCTAAGGCCATTCGTTTCAATGAAGGCATTTGAAAGATGCATGAACACATGCAAAAGGATTTGAAGGAGTCTCTGTTGAGATGCAAGGCCCAACATGATTAACATAAGCAAAACCATGAATTCGAACTCAATCATTTGGTGTGGCTACACTTATCCAAAGGATGGTCAAAGGGAACAAGATGAAAGCTCAAACCCATCAAGTGTGGACCATTTAAAAGTAAGGAGCAAGTGGGTAGCAATCCATTCCAGCTCAAGTTGCTACCTTGTATGGGCATTTACTCTGTGAGTGTATAGCGAATGCCAACCTGCTAAAATAACTGGAGTGGTCCATGTTGGAAGTTGAGGAAGGTGTTAATTCAATTCTACCTTCTATGGATGAGTCAATTCCCAACCAGTAGAGAAAGTCAGATGTGAATCGATTTTTGGACAACACGCATTAAAGGAGTTAACAAGTAGATATGAAATTCTATAAAATTGGCCAAAAGGACGAGTTAACTGAAGTGGTACAATGCACAACAAGTTCAACAAACAATTTCGGTCTTGCAAATAATTGAAGTTTGATGGGGATTGTGAACAATAGAAAATGGCTCAATCCTAAGGCAAAAGTATTGATTTAAGAGGGGTCGAGCTAGCCAAAACACAAGATCGATGAGAAAGGGGCATCAATAGATGACAAGATAAATAGGTAAGTTGGCGTCGACCAAGGCATGCGTCTACATCATCATCAATTTCAATCAACGTCAATATCAAGGTATCCATTGACTTCAGTCCCAAACTTTCATTGATGTCGACCAAGGACCTCGTCAACGTTGACCCCCAATCCCAGTGTCTGATGGTCTTAGAGCCTGGCAATGTCAACACAAGATTCAAGTCAACATCGATGCAAGCTCTCAAGCAAACAACAACCACACTAGGCAAGTCAACAACTGTCTAATCAACAATTACAAGAAGCAAAACAATCTAAATCTTATAGGAATTAGTCTTTAAGGAGGATCATGATTCCAATAAGGGGTTCAGTGAGTTCCAAGAGGTTCCTCAGTTATACACAGTGCCTTGTAGTTCCAAGCAAGGTTGTTGGGAGCGGGGAGCTGGAGCGAGAGCATCGATTTTCAAAAATTTCCAGAAGCGGGAGAGTTTTTTATATAATACATAAAAAATATATTTTTTTTCATGCATATATATATATATATATATATATATATATATAACACGCAGAATGTTGAATCAATTGCAAAAAACATGAAAACATAGATATAAGATCATTTAACTAATTGATTAGTGATGTTGAATCAATTGCAAAAAACATGAAAACATAGATATAAGATCATTTAACTAATTGATTAGTGATGATCATTAAAGCATCAACCATTTAGTACACATATAACATCAATCATAAACATTTGTCATCAATAGATTGTAAAACAGTAAAAGCCAACATCAACCACGAAATGAAATAGTCTARTCTCTAGACTCTAGACTTCAGAGCATAAATGATCATATTCATTACCAAAGAGTTGTAACTTGTAAGATTCAGAATTTCAGTCAATAGTTCAAACTTCAAACTTCAAAATTCAAATTTCAAACTTAAAAGGTAAATTGTCATATGATGTTCTTAAGTTCATAACTTCATAACTTCATTGTTTACAGAATAAGACATAATAAAGAGTCAAGACTCAAGACAAAGTACTGAGTATAAGAGACTACTTCTAAACATGAAACAAAAAAAGAGATCTAGTATATAGCAGCAACTTAGCAAGTACAAAGTACTATGCTCTAAGTTTTCCTCTTGCCACGAGAAACTTCTAGTTTCTTCTCCCGTGATCTTTGAAGAAGAGCAGGAACAGGTGGAAGTGATCATGGAACACGACCAACAGCTGAATGGCCCCCACGTGAAAATGGACGTTGTGCAGATAAAGGTAAAACCGATGAATCTGGAACCCTTGTAGTGGATGGGGGTGGCATGTATCCTCCGAGAATATGATCGCCATCATGATCACTCAAAAGTTCCTCTTCCAAGCGCTCTAAAACAATGGTTCCATCCTCTAAATTAGTCTCCTCTAGATTGTTATCCCAAGTCATATCTCTATTACAAAAAGCATTCCCCTCTGCATCACAGTAATGTGACAATAACCTCAAGTTGTAATGCACATAAACCAAGCTTTCTGCCCAGTCTGCATTCAAGTTGTTTCTCTTTACACTGTGGATGAAGCTATAGGTGCTCCAACACCTCTCTGCAAAAGAGGTGTTAACGACCTGAGAAAGCAGCTTCACCGCCAATTTATGCAAAGTTTTGGCAGGGGAGCCATACATGTTCCACCATTCGATAGCACCCAACTTGTCTCGATCTTTGGTTGCATGCAAGTTACCAAAGACTCCATGC
>JZKD02S1769504.1:624182-642778 GCA_000966675.3 Picea glauca | reverse complement strand
TTTATTAAATATTATATATAACTAAATTTTTAATAATTTTTTTTTTTTTATGTATTTATATAATTTTATAATAAAATTGTATTTTATAATTGTATGAGTAATGTGTTAAAGTTATATTCAATTATTTTATTTTATTATGTTATATTGTAGAATTGTATTTTGTTATGTTTTTCCTTAAATTTTTGGCTTGCAATACTTAATAGTCATTCTTGATTTCTTAATTTCTGATTAGTTATTCATAGCTCCTGTATTGTTATATCTAATAACATTTTCATTAATATTTTGATTGTTGTATCACAAAGTCTTTGTTTATTTTATACAAAATTGTACAACATTATGTTAAAGAATAATAACAAAGTGTTTATTTTCTTTATCATTATGAAAACATGATTTTAAAATAAAACTGAAAACATAATTTTAAGGCAGGGACTCGCTGCTTTGCAGCTATTTTCCTTGTTAGAAGATGAAATGATTGACTTGATTGTATGATTTACAAATGAAATTGGATGTGTAAATACCCAAGAGGGGTCATGAGCCTATGCGTACAAGGTTAGGCTTAGCCAAACTTAAATATAATAAATGATATAATATAGGGTTAGTCATGGTCGAAAGTTAAGTTGAAACCATTTTCAATGGCAATGTGCAACATTTTCCTCTTGCTATCCACATTATGTGTTGTTTCTATATGCTATTTTGTGCTATTCATTCCCCCATATAGAAAATCCATGCATGCAACATCAAGAATTAACCATCCTCAAGATTTTTACAATAGGCTCACAAATATAACAATTTTTCATATATGTGACCATAATGATTAATTGAGGATTATATCATCTACCATTTTACCACCTTCTTGACAATCTAACATTCATCTACTTTGTACAAATTTTTAGTTTTGTATTTTATAATATGCTAAGGTTGACCAATGATTTAGGATGAATTTTACCATTTTTATTACTTGAGTTATATTTCATGCACCCAAGCTATTTTATAATGTCATGGAAGGAAAGAACTATATAATTTTTTGCAAAAACAACCTAAGGAAATGCTCCATTAATATCTCACCAACATTGACACATTTGGATTCATTATTAGTCAAATGATGGATTACTTTGTTTTCTCCTATGGCCAAAATGGTGCCCCTGGATATTTCAAACAAATATTCAAGAATGTTTATTTTGTTCTTAAAGTGAATGAGGAAAATTGGTTCCCCTCTATATTTCAAACAAATATTCAACAATGTTTGTTTTGTTCATAAGTGATGAGGAAATTTTTATCGCTCATTGATGACAAACAAGGATATTCACAAAGGGTTTATATGTTGTACTATGTTGTCATTGCTGTCATGTGGTGTCATAGTGATGTGTTGTCATTGATGTCAAGGTTGATATCAAAGGAAGTTGTATCATTGATGTTCTTGATTGTTGGATATGCTGTCATTGATGTCAAAGGGTTGATGTCATGTGGTGTCATAGTGATATGTTGTCATTGATGTCAAGGTTGATAACACATGAAATTGTATCATTGATGTCATGCCATGGTTGATAGGAAGAACCAAATGGATGAACTCAAAAGTGGTCCCCTTATGGTGAAATCCCTCACGGGAAGACACTCTCGGATAAAGTTCTCAAAGTGGTCCCCTTATGGTGAAATCCCTCACGGGAAGACACTTTGCAAAGTCCAAATGGTTAGGTGGTTGAGTAATCCTAGCAATGTGGTTAAGGAACCCAAGTTTGGTTGATGAATAATGTGATGAAGATCAATGAATTTGCAGGTGAGAATATTCTAGATGGATAATACATGTCGTGTTGTTTCTGGTGATATGTGGTACGACACATAGTTCCTCACGATTGAGGAGATATGGCTCTGTGAAGTTGGAGAACCCTCATGAGTTATCTAGAAGCTCGTAGATGGTCAAAGAAGTCAAATTATTCTAGAAGTTCCTAGAAGAAGTTGACTAGTTAAAATGGTTGCAACTAGGAGTTAATCATGGGTTAAGTTGTTGCAATAAGAAAATAATTAAAAATAAATCAGTTGCAACTAGAAGTGGCGAGATTACTATTTTTGGATAAAGTGGTTGTAAATGGACAAAGTAGTTAGAAGTGGGTTAACCCTAAAAGAAGGAAGTTGGTTAGAAGATAACCCCTAGAGGAAGCTACTTGGAGAGTATAAATAAGAGAGCAAGGGTCTCTTATGAAGTAGGACATTCAACACATTGAATATCTATTATTTTGTGAAATTTTATTTGCAGGTACACATTGACAAATCTGAAGAAGTGAAGGACTGAAGTTACGTAGGAAAGTCGAGGGTAAAGTCTCGGAGTTGCAACAAACTCAAGTAACTCTAATCTCTTAGACATTCGTGAGTTGCATCAAACTCAAGTAACTCTAATCTCTGAGACATTTGCGAGTTGCAATGTAGTTAGGGCGCAAACATCCGTGGGCCACAGTGGAGGAAAGCACAGATACCCGTGAGTTGTAGAAGAGAAAAACACAGATATGAAGAAGGGTTTGTGCAAGCTCAAGAAAGTATGTTTGATTCAAGTTGTTGAGGCTGAGGTTTGTCTGTTGGTTTGAGACCTAAAGCATCATGTCAACTTCAAAGGTATTGGTACGGTTGTATACTTGTTTTGATGGTCAATTCTTATTATGGTATAGTGTATGTTTGAGGCATACTTGGCAAGGATGGATATGGTATATGTTTCATGGTTGGCTGAGTGAGCAACACTCTTATGCATGACACAATACTGATATGGTTCATATGGTTCACATCCTTGATCTACTTGTACTTGGTTGAGGGATATCTATGTTGTATGATGATGTATGCATGAGGGACACGCATAAATTGTTGGAGATGCTTCATTGATGACATGGTAGACATCTGCATATGTTTGATGATATGACATATGACACAGGTTTTACATGGTTTATGCTCTATTTCATTGTTGATGTATCTTTTGATTCATGATAAATGCATGAAATAGTATGTATATTGGTATACACTTGATGTATGGTATGACACAAGTTTTATGATCAGATACAGATTGATGGAACAGTGACAACGTTGTGACATAGACAATGAAAGTGACAGAGTTGTGATAGAGGTAGTAACAATGAATCTGGGAAGGTCTAAAGAAGTCCGCGAGTTGCAATACATAGGGGCACAAATGTCTGCGGGTTGTAGTTAAGAAAGGCGTGGATACTCGCGTGTTGCAGATACACAGGTCATGGATCTGTGAAAAGATTTAAATATTGTTGGTATGGTTGGACAAATTGTTTTCTGTCTACAAGCTGGGTCTTGTACTTGAGGGTTGGATTCCTCACATCTCGGTTGGTGCTGAGATATGCAGATTGGGTCTTGTATTGAGAGTTGATACTCTCTTGGAGTTGGTGCTCTTTTCAGTTGGTGTTGATAAACCCCAGAGATTGTAGTCTCTTGTAACACATAATACAAAAAGCTTACACATATATCTGGTGTTCCTTGTGTTTATTATGGTGTGATGGTTTATAGTTCTCTACTATTGATGAATGTTGTTGATACATGCAACTAACTAAGTATTAATGAATAATGTGTTTGAAGTGGTTGCTAACTAAAATTTTGAAAGGAGTGTAAAAAGAGCCCTACACTGATTCACGCCCCCTCTCAGTGTGGTTGGTGTGTCCAACATTAGATTGATAATCGATCCAACATTAATGACTAAAGTGCATTTGATAATGGCCCATGATTGTCCTATAGATTTAACTCTTTCCTCCATTCCATGTTTGTTCTTCCCAACTCCTCCAATCTTAAGAGTTTCATAGCTAGGAGGATCATATTTGGGACCAAAAATTGTAATTTTTAAAATATTTCTCAAAACAAACATGTTAGGGTCTTAACTCTTTTTCATTATTATTATATTAGTTATAGTTAAGCTGGCTTAGGGGCTTAGAGTGTAGGATACATCATGCCTTCTTTATCTCATATTTATAATAAAGGAAATTCATTTGACAAAGCATCTTATTTTGTGCATTTGATATATTGTAAAAGGGGGTTGCCCAATAAAGAGGCTTCTCACTCATTGAATCTCTATCATTTCCAATGTGTGGACTTACTTATTCTTTTTATTTTTATGCTAATCAATGTGTTTGATGCATAACATTTGGTATTAGAGTGGATAATCATTGGTTTTGTCTTCTTCAAACAAGTCATTTTACCATTTTTTTTTTTTGGAATGAGCAAAATTTATAGGGTGCATAGAGGACATAGTGAAATACGTTGGTCAAAATTATAGATTAAATTTCACTATACTTTTAAAGTTAGGGTTTTTGATTTGTCCTAAAACTAGTCTCAAATAGGTGTTCTCAGTAAATAGCTATTTTTGAACTTAGAGAACTCCAAATTGAGTGCCACCATTTTCATTGGAAAAGAGGATCAACTAAGGTAATTTAGGGCCAAATTTCAGACCTGAAAGTGAAATAGTATGACTTGACAATATATACAAGTTCATTGTCTTGAAATAGGGCAAATGCAACAAGTTTTGGTAATGTGTGAATAACTTTCTTTTAGAAGATCCAAATTGAATGGAACGAGTGGGAGTAAGCTTGAAGATAACATCTAAAAGTACAATCTCTAAAAAGTGTGATTAGGAAAGTGTGGTAAAGATAAAATAAAGAATACTTCTAGGTAAATAATATATTTGGTCCACATGACAAGGGGTAGTGTAAAAATTATTCAACACTGGTGAAACCTCTAGAGAGTTCATACACGACTCATGAAGAAAGTAAGGGCTTAGAGAACCAGGTATCCCAATTGAAGGACCAATTTAAGGATATGGATAATACAATGCTAAAACAGGTTTCTTTTACATATTTGAAAGAAACTCTCAAAAAGGAATTGGAACAAAAGATGGAATAGATGGAAGCTAGGCTTATACATCCCTAGATGAGAGGCTTCCTAAAAGTGATAATGTGATCTAACGAACTCATGAAAATAAAGACACAAATCCAGGTTGAACAACCTTCCATCAATAATCATATTCTAGAAGGATTTAACTCTTATATTGGAGCTAACCATGGATGAGGCCTTAAGGGTATCCATTTTCCCAAGGTTGAATAAATTTTTTTTGATGGAACACATGTTTCTACATGGGTGAACCAAATAGAGCAATACTTCAAATTGCATAAGATTATGGACCATAACTTGTCAAGCCCCATGCATGCCATTCCTATTGGTGGTTCTAAGGACTCAATGGTTGATAAACTTGCGTACAATTTATACCAACTACAATGATTTATTCATGAGATTCAAAGTTGAGGGAAATGCATATGAATTAAATGGGTTAAAATATCCACTCTCTCAGATGATCAATGTACATAGATTGGAAAATCTCCTTGTAGTGGAGTTATTGTTAGATTTTATTGTATGGAAAACAAGGGGATGGTAATATTCCATTAGAATTAAAATGTACCCTCGAAAAGCATCATAAGGTCTTCAAGAAATTCCTAAAGGTCTACCTCCATCTAGATGTAGAATAATCAATTGTATGTAAAAATGTCCAAATGTGCTTTTGGGAAACAAGAAGTGGAGTATTTGGGTTATATTTTTCACGGGAAGGAATCAAAATTGACCCCAAAAAAATCAAGCTATCAAAAAATGGTCCATTCTTAAGAACAAAAAGGATCTTTGAGAATTTTTGGATATTATAGAAAATTTGTTAAGAATTATGCATTGTAGGCCCACTCACCTATTTCTTAAAGAAAAATTCATTTGTAAGGAATGAAGGTGTCACCTTAGCATTCTCACAGTTAAAATATGCTATGACCTCGACACTAGTGTTGGAAACCCCTAGTTTTGGTAAAGCATTCATAATCGAATGTGATGCATCGATACAACTAATTGGAGAAATATTTATGCAAGATGGGAAACCATTGGATTTTGATAGCAAACAACTCAAGGGAAAGGATTTGGTAAACTCTACATATGAAAAATAAATGTCATCTATTTTACACACAATCAAGAGATGATGACAATATCTCATTGCAAGGCATTTTAAAGTCAAGACTGAGATAGCTTAAGGTACTTTTTGGAGCAAAGGTTGTCTTTAGAAGAACAACAAAAATGGGTAGCTAAAACACAAGGGTTTGATTTTGAAATAATCTACAAAAAAAGGAAGGAGATTGTGGTAGAAAATGCCCTATCTAGAATAGAAGAAGCATTTAGTTTATATTCCATTATATCTTCCATTCCTGTGTGGTTGGTAGAAGCTCACCATGAATGACAAGAAGACAATAGTACTAGATAGAAAATACATTATCTAAAAGAAGGAAAGAACTTTTTGGGGAAATTGGATTGAAAGGGAGACATCGTTTGGTACAAGGATATAATATTTTTATGCCTTTAATCAAAATTGAAACTACAAACTTTAAGGGAGTGTCATAACTCTCCCATGGTAGGACATTTAGGATTCCTTAAATCATATGAAAGGATAATTTTTTTTTTTTCTTAGGAGGTAATGAAGAAAGATATTCTAAAATTTGTAAGAGAATGTCAGGTGTGCTAAAGAAATAAAGGATAGATTATCAAGACTCCAAGGTTAGTTCAAATGTTACACATACCTCATCAAATATGTAAATATATATCAATGGACTTCATTACAAGTTTGCCTAAATTAGAAGGTAAGGATGCCAATTTTGTGGTTGTGGATAGACTCAGAAAATATGCACATTTTGTTGGAATTCATATTACATATATTGCAAGCCAAGTAGCATAAGTTTTCATAAAATAAATTCATAGGATTTCCTAAAGTAATAGTAAGTGATAGAGATCCAAAATTCATAGAATTTTTTTGGAAGGAGTTATGAAAGATAATAGGAACATCATTAGACACGAGTTCAATTTATCATCTACAAATAGATGGCCAAATAGAAATAGTGAACAAATGTTTAGAGGGTTATCTTCATTGCCATTATCATTTATCTAAAATTTAGTTTAGAGGTAAAAACTATCTAGTCTCACATTTTAAATAACAAACAATGTGTTTCCTAATTTCAGACTAACAATCCCAATGGGTCAATTGGATTCCTCTAGAAGATTCGTGGTATAATATGGCCTATCACACAACTACTAAGATGTGTCCATTTCAATATCTTTATGGATATCCATCTCCTAACATCACATCCTTTTTGCATGACCATGACTCACATATTGAGAAGACGAAAGGAAATTTGCAAGTGATTAAGGAAAACATTCAAATTGCCCAAAATAGGATGAAGCAATGAGTAGATTGACATTGAAGTAAAATAAAATTTGAGGCGAGGGACTGTGGATATTTGAGATTCAATTGTATAAGCAATCTACTCTCAAGTAAAAGAATAATTGACAACTAGCTCCAAAATTTTATGGACCCTACAAGATATTTTGCAAGATTGGAGAAGTGGCTTACGAGTTAGATTTTCCTGTATAGACTATGCCTGTATAGACTAAAGTTCCAGAATTAGATAACAAAGGAAAATTGATTCCAAACCAAAATAAATTATGGTTTGACATTCTATTTCTTGTTAGAATAGAACCATTATGGAGTACTTAATCAAGTGGAAGAATATGTCTCTAGAAGAAGCTACATGGGAGGATGAACAAGTCATGAAGAAACACCCTCAATTACAAGAGTTGAGGGAAAATATTTTTAAAATAGGGGGGCTATGTTAGGGTCCTAACCCTCTTTCATTATTATTATATTAGTTATAGTTAGGTAGGTCTAGAGTGCATGATACATCATTCCCTCTTTATCTCCTATTTATAATAAAGGAGATTCATTAGACTAAGCATCTTGTCTTGTGAATTTGATATATTGAAAAAGGAGGTTCCCCCCTTGAAGAGACTTCCTATTCATTAACTCTTTATCATTCTCAAGACACATACTTACTTATTCTTTCTATTATTATGCTAATTGGGATGCTTGGTACATAAAAAATTGTTATTAGAACTTTTTCAAAGAGAATACCATTTCCCATCTCTCAAAACAAATTACTTTTAAAAGTGCTTAAAGACCATATTAAAAGACAATATCATTTCCCAAATCAAATAGTGTTTAAATCTAGTCACTTGCTATAAATCCTCCACTAAGCCCACCAACAATATTGAGAAAATGATCTCTTGTTTAGATATTATGTCCTACAACTTCTATCACACTCTTACCTAATAAGTTTTCCCATCATGTGTTCTTTTGAGGTATTTCCATTCATGAAGTTTAGATCTAGAAGTTTTTGAGGCCATTAGTTTTCGTGGGAGGGTCAACATGTTCCATGTTTTCTTTCGAGTGATCAACTTTCTCCTGTAGCTATTACCACTAAGCCTACCAACAATATTGCGAAAACGATCTCTTGTTTAGATATTATGTCCCACAACTTCTATCACACTCTTACCTAATAAGTTTTCCCATCATGTGTTCTTTTGAGGTATTTCCATTCACAAAGTTTAGATCTAGAAGTTTTTGAGGCCATTAGTTTTCGTGGGAGGGTCAACATGTTCCATGTTTTCTTTCAAGTGATCAACTTTTTCCTGTAGGCATTACAAATTAAAAAATTAAAAGGAATGAAAAACTCTCGAGAATAATTGTTGCAGTGACGAGAAGCTTGATTCATATACTTACATGAATGATCATAATGATACTTCACACAAACATGTAACAGATGAATGAATGATATTGGAGTAATAGAAAATAACGAAGAATATTATATAAAAATAAAAATGTAGCTCACCTCTACTGTAAGGCTCAAATGATTCAATCCACATATTGCAAGTGCTTCAATTTAGAAATAACGAACTAAGGGAGAATTTCAATAAAGTTTAAATTGCTGTGTTATAAAATCTTCCAGAAAAAAAAGTATTGTTAGGAAATTATAGAAATTCTTTTGGTGTTTGTATTGTGCTTTTGTTTGTGGGTGGTTGAAAGACGCACCATGCTTATGTTTTTGTTTGTTTGTGGGTGCCTAAAGGTTGCACCATGCTTTTGTTTGTGGATGCTCAAAATCATGCCCATTATCCTCATGCTCATAATTCAACCCTCCAACGCTCAATTCATGAACCAATTTATGGCCCATGGGTGTTAGTTTTTGTAGGCATGAGTGGGAGTCTCTTCAAGCATTGGAAAAGTTAGGAGAATCACAAGAGAAGTTAAGACATGCACAATGGTACCCAAGAGAATTTAGGAGAAGCACAAGAGAAGTTAAGACATGCAAAGTGGGACCCAAGAGGAAAAAATAAAATATGAGGAAAAATCAATATTTTTGGGGAATGTTGATATGTTTTCCATGGCATCAAGTAGAGTAAATTTGGAGGATTGTTACCCTTTTAAAGTATTAGTGATATTTATCTCAATTGTCCTTAAAAGATATTATGAAAATATTAAGTTTTTTCTCCAAAGGGTCAATGGATATATAAAGTACTTAGTTTGGTACTTATAAANAATATTTTGATTGTTGTATCACAAAGTCTTTGTTTATTTTATACAAAATTGTACAACATTATGTTAAAGAATAATAACAAAGTGTTTATTTTCTTTATCATTATGAAAACATGATTTTAAAATAAAACTGAAAACATAATTTTAAGGCAGGGACTCGCTGCTTTGCAGCTATTTTCCTTGTTAGAAGATGAAATGATTGACTTGATTGTATGATTTACAAATGAAATTGGATGTGTAAATACCCAAGAGGGGTCATGAGCCTATGCGTACAAGGTTAGGCTTAGCCAAACTTAAATATAATAAATGATATAATATAGGGTTAGTCATGGTCGAAAGTTAAGTTGAAACCATTTTCAATGGCAATGTGCAACATTTTCCTCTTGCTATCCACATTATGTGTTGTTTCTATATGCTATTTTGTGCTATTCATTCCCCCATATAGAAAATCCATGCATGCAACATCAAGAATTAACCATCCTCAAGATTTTTACAATAGGCTCACAAATATAACAATTTTTCATATATGTGACCATAATGATTAATTGAGGATTATATCATCTACCATTTTACCACCTTCTTGACAATCTAACATTCATCTACTTTGTACAAATTTTTAGTTTTGTATTTTATAATATGCTAAGGTTGACCAATGATTTAGGATGAATTTTACCATTTTTATTACTTGAGTTATATTTCATGCACCCAAGCTATTTTATAATGTCATGGAAGGAAAGAACTATATAATTTTTTGCAAAAACAACCTAAGGAAATGCTCCATTAATATCTCACCAACATTGACACATTTGGATTCATTATTAGTCAAATGATGGATTACTTTGTTTTCTCCTATGGCCAAAATGGTGCCCCTGGATATTTCAAACAAATATTCAAGAATGTTTATTTTGTTCTTAAAGTGAATGAGGAAAATTGGTTCCCCTCTATATTTCAAACAAATATTCAACAATGTTTGTTTTGTTCATAAGTGATGAGGAAATTTTTATCGCTCATTGATGACAAACAAGGATATTCACAAAGGGTTTATATGTTGTACTATGTTGTCATTGCTGTCATGTGGTGTCATAGTGATGTGTTGTCATTGATGTCAAGGTTGATATCAAAGGAAGTTGTATCATTGATGTTCTTGATTGTTGGATATGCTGTCATTGATGTCAAAGGGTTGATGTCATGTGGTGTCATAGTGATATGTTGTCATTGATGTCAAGGTTGATAACACATGAAATTGTATCATTGATGTCATGCCATGGTTGATAGGAAGAACCAAATGGATGAACTCAAAAGTGGTCCCCTTATGGTGAAATCCCTCACGGGAAGACACTCTCGGATAAAGTTCTCAAAGTGGTCCCCTTATGGTGAAATCCCTCACGGGAAGACACTTTGCAAAGTCCAAATGGTTAGGTGGTTGAGTAATCCTAGCAATGTGGTTAAGGAACCCAAGTTTGGTTGATGAATAATGTGATGAAGATCAATGAATTTGCAGGTGAGAATATTCTAGATGGATAATACATGTCGTGTTGTTTCTGGTGATATGTGGTACGACACATAGTTCCTCACGATTGAGGAGATATGGCTCTGTGAAGTTGGAGAACCCTCATGAGTTATCTAGAAGCTCGTAGATGGTCAAAGAAGTCAAATTATTCTAGAAGTTCCTAGAAGAAGTTGACTAGTTAAAATGGTTGCAACTAGGAGTTAATCATGGGTTAAGTTGTTGCAATAAGAAAATAATTAAAAATAAATCAGTTGCAACTAGAAGTGGCGAGATTACTATTTTTGGATAAAGTGGTTGTAAATGGACAAAGTAGTTAGAAGTGGGTTAACCCTAAAAGAAGGAAGTTGGTTAGAAGATAACCCCTAGAGGAAGCTACTTGGAGAGTATAAATAAGAGAGCAAGGGTCTCTTATGAAGTAGGACATTCAACACATTGAATATCTATTATTTTGTGAAATTTTATTTGCAGGTACACATTGACAAATCTGAAGAAGTGAAGGACTGAAGTTACGTAGGAAAGTCGAGGGTAAAGTCTCGGAGTTGCAACAAACTCAAGTAACTCTAATCTCTTAGGCATTCATGAGTTGCATCAAACTCAAGTAACTCTAATCTCTGAGACATCTGCGAGTTGCAGTGTAGTTAGGGCGCAAACATCCGTGGGCCACAGTGGAGGAAAGCGCAGATACCCGTGAGTTGTAGAAGAGAAAAACACAGATATGAAGAAGGGTTTGTGCAAGCTCAAGAAAGTATGTTTGATTCAAGTTGCTGAGGCTGAGGTTTGTCTGTTGGTTTGAGACCTAAAGCATCATGTCAACTTCAGAGGTATTGGTACGGTTGTATACTTGTTTTGATGGTCAATTCTTATTATGGTATAGAGTATGTTTGAGGCATACTTGGCAAGGATGGATATGGTATATGTTTCATGGTTGGTTGAGTGAGCAACACTCTTATGCATGACACAATACTGATATGGTTCATATGGTTCACATCCTTGATCTACTTGTACTTGGTTGAGGGATATCTACGTTGTATGATGATGTATGCATGAGGGACACGCATAAATTGTTGGAGATGCTTAATTGATGACATGGTAGACATCTGCATATGTTTGATGATATGACATATGACACATGTTTTACATGGTTTATGCTCTATTTCATTGTTGATGTATCTTTTGATTCATGATAAATGCATGAAATAGTATGTATGTTGGTATACACTTGATGTATGGTATGACACAAGTTTTATGATCAGATACAGATTGATGGGACAGTGACATAGACAATGAAAGTGATAGAGTTGTGATAGAGGTAGTAACAATGAATTTGGGAAGGTCTAAAGAAGTCCGCGAGTTGCAATACATAGGGGCACAAATGTCTGCGGGTTGCAGTTAAGAAAGGCGTGGATACTCGCGTGTTGCAGATACACAGGTCGTGGATCTGTGAAAAGATTTAAATATTGTTGGTATGGTTGGACAAATTGTTTTCTATCTACAAGCTGGGTCTTGTACTTGAGGGTTGGATTCCTCACATCTCGGTTGGTGCTGAGATATGCAGATTGGGTCTTGTATTGAGAGTTGATACTCTCTTGGAGTTGGTTCTCTTTTCAGTTGGTGTTAATAAACCCCAGAGATTGTAGTCTCTTGTAACACATAATACAAAAAGCTTACACATATATCTGGTGTTCCTTGTGTTTATTATGGTGTGATGGTTTATAGTTCTCTATTATTGATGAATGTTGTTGATACATGCAACTAACTAAGTATTAATGAATAATGTGTTTGAAGTGGTTGCTAACTAAAATTTTGAAAGGAGTGTAAAAAGAGCCCTACACTGATTCACGCCCCCTCTCAGTGTGGTTGGTGTGTCCAACATTAGATTGATAATCGATCCAACATTAATGACTAAAGTGCATTTGATAATGGCCCATGATTGTCCTATAGATTTAACTCTTTCCTCCATTCCATGTTTGTTCTTCCCAACTCCTCCAATCTTAAGAGTTTCATAGCTAGGAGGATCATATTTGGGACCAAAAATTGTAATTTTTAAAATATTTCTCAAAACAAACATGTTAGGGTCTTAACTCTTTTTCATTATTATTATATTAGTTATAGTTAAGCTGGCTTAGGGGCTTAGAGTGTAGGATACATCATGCCTTCTTTATCTCATATTTATAATAAAGGAAATTCATTTGACAAAGCATCTTATTTTGTGCATTTGATATATTGTAAAAGGGGGTTGCCCAATAAAGAGGCTTCTCACTCATTGAATCTCTATCATTTCCAATGTGTGGACTTACTTATTCTTTTTATTTTTATGCTAATCAATGTGTTTGATGCATAACATTTGGTATTAGAGTGGATAATCATTGGTTTTGTCTTCTTCAAACAAGTCATTTTACCATTTTTTTTTTTTGGAATGAGCAAAATTTATAGGGTGCATAGAGGACATAGTGAAATACGTTGGTCAAAATTATAGATTAAATTTCACTATACTTTTAAAGTTAGGGTTTTTGATTTGTCCTAAAACTAGTCTCAAATAGGTGTTCTCAGTAAATAGCTATTTTTGAACTTAGAGAACTCCAAATTGAGTGCCACCATTTTCATTGGAAAAGAGGATCAACTAAGGTAATTTAGGGCCAAATTTCAGACCTGAAAGTGAAATAGTATGACTTGACAATATATACAAGTTCATTGTCTTGAAATAGGGCAAATGCAACAAGTTTTGGTAATGTGTGAATAACTTTCTTTTAGAAGATCCAAATTGAATGGAACGAGTGGGAGTAAGCTTGAAGATAACATCTAAAAGTACAATCTCTAAAAAGTGTGATTAGGAAAGTGTGGTAAAGATAAAATAAAGAATACTTCTAGGTAAATAATATATTTGGTCCACATGACAAGGGGTAGTGTAAAAATTATTCAACACTGGTGAAACCTCTAGAGAGTTCATACACGACTCATGAAGAAAGTAAGGGCTTAGAGAACCAGGTATCCCAATTGAAGGACCAATTTAAGGATATGGATAATACAATGCTAAAACAGGTTTCTTTTACATATTTGAAAGAAACTCTCAAAAAGGAATTGGAACAAAAGATGGAATAGATGGAAGCTAGGCTTATACATCCCTAGATGAGAGGCTTCCTAAAAGTGATAATGTGATCTAACGAACTCATGAAAATAAAGACACAAATCCAGGTTGAACAACCTTCCATCAATAATCATATTCTAGAAGGATTTAACTCTTATATTGGAGCTAACCATGGATGAGGCCTTAAGGGTATCCATTTTCCCAAGGTTGAATAAATTTTTTTTGATGGAACACATGTTTCTACATGGGTGAACCAAATAGAGCAATACTTCAAATTGCATAAGATTATGGACCATAACTTGTCAAGCCCCATGCATGCCATTCCTATTGGTGGTTCTAAGGACTCAATGGTTGATAAACTTGCGTACAATTTATACCAACTACAATGATTTATTCATGAGATTCAAAGTTGAGGGAAATGCATATGAATTAAATGGGTTAAAATATCCACTCTCTCAGATGATCAATGTACATAGATTGGAAAATCTCCTTGTAGTGGAGTTATTGTTAGATTTTATTGTATGGAAAACAAGGGGATGGTAATATTCCATTAGAATTAAAATGTACCCTCGAAAAGCATCATAAGGTCTTCAAGAAATTCCTAAAGGTCTACCTCCATCTAGATGTAGAATAATCAATTGTATGTAAAAATGTCCAAATGTGCTTTTGGGAAACAAGAAGTGGAGTATTTGGGTTATATTTTTCACGGGAAGGAATCAAAATTGACCCCAAAAAAATCAAGCTATCAAAAAATGGTCCATTCTTAAGAACAAAAAGGATCTTTGAGAATTTTTGGATATTATAGAAAATTTGTTAAGAATTATGCATTGTAGGCCCACTCACCTATTTCTTAAAGAAAAATTCATTTGTAAGGAATGAAGGTGTCACCTTAGCATTCTCACAGTTAAAATATGCTATGACCTCGACACTAGTGTTGGAAACCCCTAGTTTTGGTAAAGCATTCATAATCGAATGTGATGCATCGATACAACTAATTGGAGAAATATTTATGCAAGATGGGAAACCATTGGATTTTGATAGCAAACAACTCAAGGGAAAGGATTTGGTAAACTCTACATATGAAAAATAAATGTCATCTATTTTACACACAATCAAGAGATGATGACAATATCTCATTGCAAGGCATTTTAAAGTCAAGACTGAGATAGCTTAAGGTACTTTTTGGAGCAAAGGTTGTCTTTAGAAGAACAACAAAAATGGGTAGCTAAAACACAAGGGTTTGATTTTGAAATAATCTACAAAAAAAGGAAGGAGATTGTGGTAGAAAATGCCCTATCTAGAATAGAAGAAGCATTTAGTTTATATTCCATTATATCTTCCATTCCTGTGTGGTTGGTAGAAGCTCACCATGAATGACAAGAAGACAATAGTACTAGATAGAAAATACATTATCTAAAAGAAGGAAAGAACTTTTTGGGGAAATTGGATTGAAAGGGAGACATCGTTTGGTACAAGGATATAATATTTTTATGCCTTTAATCAAAATTGAAACTACAAACTTTAAGGGAGTGTCATAACTCTCCCATGGTAGGACATTTAGGATTCCTTAAATCATATGAAAGGATAATTTTTTTTTTTTCTTAGGAGGTAATGAAGAAAGATATTCTAAAATTTGTAAGAGAATGTCAGGTGTGCTAAAGAAATAAAGGATAGATTATCAAGACTCCAAGGTTAGTTCAAATGTTACACATACCTCATCAAATATGTAAATATATATCAATGGACTTCATTACAAGTTTGCCTAAATTAGAAGGTAAGGATGCCAATTTTGTGGTTGTGGATAGACTCAGAAAATATGCACATTTTGTTGGAATTCATATTACATATATTGCAAGCCAAGTAGCATAAGTTTTCATAAAATAAATTCATAGGATTTCCTAAAGTAATAGTAAGTGATAGAGATCCAAAATTCATAGAATTTTTTTGGAAGGAGTTATGAAAGATAATAGGAACATCATTAGACACGAGTTCAATTTATCATCTACAAATAGATGGCCAAATAGAAATAGTGAACAAATGTTTAGAGGGTTATCTTCATTGCCATTATCATTTATCTAAAATTTAGTTTAGAGGTAAAAACTATCTAGTCTCACATTTTAAATAACAAACAATGTGTTTCCTAATTTCAGACTAACAATCCCAATGGGTCAATTGGATTCCTCTAGAAGATTCGTGGTATAATATGGCCTATCACACAACTACTAAGATGTGTCCATTTCAATATCTTTATGGATATCCATCTCCTAACATCACATCCTTTTTGCATGACCATGACTCACATATTGAGAAGACGAAAGGAAATTTGCAAGTGATTAAGGAAAACATTCAAATTGCCCAAAATAGGATGAAGCAATGAGTAGATTGACATTGAAGTAAAATAAAATTTGAGGCGAGGGACTGTGGATATTTGAGATTCAATTGTATAAGCAATCTACTCTCAAGTAAAAGAATAATTGACAACTAGCTCCAAAATTTTATGGACCCTACAAGATATTTTGCAAGATTGGAGAAGTGGCTTACGAGTTAGATTTTCCTGTATAGACTATGCCTGTATAGACTAAAGTTCCAGAATTAGATAACAAAGGAAAATTGATTCCAAACCAAAATAAATTATGGTTTGACATTCTATTTCTTGTTAGAATAGAACCATTATGGAGTACTTAATCAAGTGGAAGAATATGTCTCTAGAAGAAGCTACATGGGAGGATGAACAAGTCATGAAGAAACACCCTCAATTACAAGAGTTGAGGGAAAATATTTTTAAAATAGGGGGGCTATGTTAGGGTCCTAACCCTCTTTCATTATTATTATATTAGTTATAGTTAGGTAGGTCTAGAGTGCATGATACATCATTCCCTCTTTATCTCCTATTTATAATAAAGGAGATTCATTAGACTAAGCATCTTGTCTTGTGAATTTGATATATTGAAAAAGGAGGTTCCCCCCTTGAAGAGACTTCCTATTCATTAACTCTTTATCATTCTCAAGACACATACTTACTTATTCTTTCTATTATTATGCTAATTGGGATGCTTGGTACATAAAAAATTGTTATTAGAACTTTTTCAAAGAGAATACCATTTCCCATCTCTCAAAACAAATTACTTTTAAAAGTGCTTAAAGACCATATTAAAAGACAATATCATTTCCCAAATCAAATAGTGTTTAAATCTAGTCACTTGCTATAAATCCTCCACTAAGCCCACCAACAATATTGAGAAAATGATCTCTTGTTTAGATATTATGTCCTACAACTTCTATCACACTCTTACCTAATAAGTTTTCCCATCATGTGTTCTTTTGAGGTATTTCCATTCATGAAGTTTAGATCTAGAAGTTTTTGAGGCCATTAGTTTTCGTGGGAGGGTCAACATGTTCCATGTTTTCTTTCGAGTGATCAACTTTCTCCTGTAGCTATTACCACTAAGCCTACCAACAATATTGCGAAAACGATCTCTTGTTTAGATATTATGTCCCACAACTTCTATCACACTCTTACCTAATAAGTTTTCCCATCATGTGTTCTTTTGAGGTATTTCCATTCACAAAGTTTAGATCTAGAAGTTTTTGAGGCCATTAGTTTTCGTGGGAGGGTCAACATGTTCCATGTTTTCTTTCAAGTGATCAACTTTTTCCTGTAGGCATTACAAATTAAAAAATTAAAAGGAATGAAAAACTCTCGAGAATAATTGTTGCAGTGACGAGAAGCTTGATTCATATACTTACATGAATGATCATAATGATACTTCACACAAACATGTAACAGATGAATGAATGATATTGGAGTAATAGAAAATAACGAAGAATATTATATAAAAATAAAAATGTAGCTCACCTCTACTGTAAGGCTCAAATGATTCAATCCACATATTGCAAGTGCTTCAATTTAGAAATAACGAACTAAGGGAGAATTTCAATAAAGTTTAAATTGCTGTGTTATAAAATCTTCCAGAAAAAAAAGTATTGTTAGGAAATTATAGAAATTCTTTTGGTGTTTGTATTGTGCTTTTGTTTGTGGGTGGTTGAAAGACGCACCATGCTTATGTTTTTGTTTGTTTGTGGGTGCCTAAAGGTTGCACCATGCTTTTGTTTGTGGATGCTCAAAATCATGCCCATTATCCTCATGCTCATAATTCAACCCTCCAACGCTCAATTCATGAACCAATTTATGGCCCATGGGTGTTAGTTTTTGTAGGCATGAGTGGGAGTCTCTTCAAGCATTGGAAAAGTTAGGAGAATCACAAGAGAAGTTAAGACATGCACAATGGTACCCAAGAGAATTTAGGAGAAGCACAAGAGAAGTTAAGACATGCAAAGTGGGACCCAAGAGGAAAAAATAAAATATGAGGAAAAATCAATATTTTTGGGGAATGTTGATATGTTTTCCATGGCATCAAGTAGAGTAAATTTGGAGGATTGTTACCCTTTTAAAGTATTAGTGATATTTATCTCAATTGTCCTTAAAAGATATTATGAAAATATTAAGTTTTTTCTCCAAAGGGTCAATGGATATATAAAGTACTTAGTTTGGTACTTATAAA
>JZKD02S1769504.1:596658-611647 GCA_000966675.3 Picea glauca | reverse complement strand
CCACATGATTTGTATCTCATCTTTTCATGTGTATTATCTGATGATATCTCTTTTCATATTGTTTGTTCTTCCATAGGTATAGTTCCTTTTGGAACACATTATTTTCCAAGAGATATATATACAAGATATGTACAAAGATAATGCAAGCAAGATATGTACAAGAAATAAGAAGAGTGTTGTTACCTTTTAGTAGAAGAAGTCTCTTCCATCCTGCTTAGTCTTCTTTGTAGGTTCCTTTTCTTCGGAAATCGATGATTCGTATTTCTCCTTCCTTTTCTTTAGCTCGGGACACTGATTCCTGTAGTGACCGTACTTTTGACAGTTGAAGCATTGTATTTCTGAAATGTCTTTCTCTTGATTTGGCTTCCTCTTTGAACCAAACTTCCTTTTGTTCCTGAAGTTCTTGAATATTGCTGTGAAGGCTTTATCATCGTACTTCTTTTGGGGTTTCTCTTTTGCATTAATCATTGATTCTTCTTGAGCACAACAAGTCCAAAGTTCTTCAAATGTCGGGTACTCCTTCCTTGTGTTCATGCTTGTGGAAAATGCATCCCATGTCTTGGGAAGACCATTGAGTACTATGTTCACCAATTCATTTTCTAAAGTGATCTCTTCAATAGCTTTTAGTTGATCTCTTAACTGGGAAATCCTTACAAAGTATGATGTTATTCTATCGTCATCATTCATCTTCATGTCACAGAGCTTATTCTTCAGACTCATAACCTGTCCAATGTTTCCGACTGAGAGGATATTTGTTAGGGCATTGTACATCTTCTTCGATGAGTCAAGATGGGAGATTTAGGGTATCAAGTGGTATTTTATGGAATCCACTATGATACTCATGGAATTGATGTCAACATATTTGAACTTCTCCATAGCTGCAACGTTCTGCAGTTCCTTCTCTTCTCCTTCTTTAAACTTCAGCTTCACGATCTTTCCTTTCACAATATCCAACACTTTATTCTTAGCAAGGATGAGTTCAATCCTTGTCTTCTATGCTCTGAAGTTAGAGGCTCCATCTAGCTTATTCTCAGACTTCATAGAGTTCGTCATGGCTTGCTTGACTTGGTCAAACCCTAGATTTGACCAAAAATCCAAACTTCACGTCTTGGCCTTCTGAGAGTACCAGGAGATGTGCTGGGCTAGGGCACACTGATCTATCCAGAGATTAGGTCAATCTTGTCACTTAAGGTGCCTCGACAAGAGGTTTAGGGTTTCTGCAACTGCTTTTTCTAGTAACCCTAGCTGCAGTGTCTTGGAAGTTGCTTCTGCTAGTAACCCTAGCGGCAGTTCCTCAACGAGATCAATATCTAGCGACTATGTTTCCTTCCAGCATTTTAGGCTGACTAAAGGGGTGTGGGAACATAACCTGTTAGAATATAGAAGATGGTGTGCTCGTTTTACCATTGACGATACCCTCGTCACCCAACCATAGGCCAAAGCCTCCCTCTGAGCACCTTAACCTTGACTGAGAATTCCTCCAGAAGCAAACCCTAGGCTAGATAGCCAACCAAAGGGTAGCACACCTTTCCCCAAGGATAGCACATCACAAAAGGCTGATCAGATAATCCAAACCCTCACCAATAGATAGTCCAAGCCAACACTGAAACTACTAGCTGCAACAGTTGCACCTGCAGCTCTCCTCCACATGTGCGCACCAAACTGGGAACTGCAGTGTGCACCACTTGCTGTCTGCAATTCTGAGATGTCACAAATGAGAACTGGCACTCTGCATTTATAGTGGTTCTGCCAGTTTTGCTGGGGCCGACTTCTCCTTCTGGATAAGTGTCTAGTCAGTATATTATTATTATTTCTGGTCGACTTCTTCTCTTGGAGGCTAATAATCAAATATAAATTATTTTCTTGAGTCAACAAGGCTTCTAGGGTTATTATCCAACTCATTAAGGTTTCTCTTGCTTCCCAGAGTCTTCTATTCTCGTTAGGTTCACAAGTGGAGCTAAATACCTCCCACAAATACCATAATATTAACAGATATTGGTGGCGTCCTACCTAATCCAACTAGATTATTTTGGATGTATTCATGTAAACACATCTTTTTGTACTTCCAGGGTTGTTTTGGGGCCCTAAAAAGTGTCTTTTTTTTGGCTTTCCAAAGTCAAAATGTAGAAGGAGTCAAATTTTGATTGTGTATTGTGTAGTTCTCAAAAAGACCTTTCCAATGGGCTATTACAAGCCTAAAATGGAGGACGTATGCAAAATTTACGACCCTGAGAAGTTGAGGTATCAACTTACCAATAGGGGCCCACATGACTTTTGGCGTTTCACCTTCGAGGGTTAGGTTTTTGGATGTCTAGGGTTTTGGAATTCATGAGTAATATTAAAAAAGGCCTTTGGAGCTTCATTGGAACGATTTTCCTCAGACGGATGCACATAGCAGCCACATCTCTTCTCAGAGATAGCTACCACCATTCGAGCAAGTTGTTTCAGTTTTACAGTTTTAAAGTATCAGGCTATTCCATTTATTCAATAGAAGATATTGTTCACTGGATATCTGCGTTTTTGTCCATATCTCTATTTTTATTGTATTCAGTCTATGTATTAGTTCATTCCACTCATAAATCCGAATGAATGGTATCAGAGCAGTCTTCTCTTCATTTATTTTTCTTCGTGCATGTCCCCGACAAGATCTGGGTACAAGAAGTCGGGACATGAACCAATTGAGAATTTGAAAGATTGGTCACACCAAGCCCGAAAAAAACCCATGGGATATGAAAAGAAAGATGATGGAGCATGAGATCCTTTTAAAATGTTGCTCGAGGAATCCCTTGAGCGACAAAGGAAAAAAATGATGGACAACTTTTCATAGATCCTTCGACGGCTACCCATAGGAGAAGCATCTTGATCAAGTGGCCATGCAACCCCCTTCAAGGTACATGTAAATTTTGATATTCCATTATTTGAAGGACTGATAGATGCAGATGTTGTAGATAAATGGTTGAATCTGTTCGAAGGGTATTTTTGGGTCCACAATTTTTCTGATAGGGAAAATATTACTTTTTCACTCCTCAAGGTCGTCCTCCATGTTAAGGATTGGTGGGATACTTACTCTGAGAAAAGGGCCATAGAGGAATCTGCAATATTTGCAGTTTCCCCTTTATGGGATTCCTTTCAGGATTCCATTAAAGAACAATACTATCCTATTGGAAGCTACGAGGACCAATACACCAGAGGACGACCCTACGTCAGGAAAGGGACCAGACAATACCAGATTTCACCAATATTTTCCATACCCTGCGCACCAAATTGGGTATCAAAGACTCTGAGCAACATTTGTTGCTAAAATACTACGACTGTTTGCATATATGCATTCAAATAGAAATGGAGTTTATGGACATCGTCTCATTGGGTACAACTTCTAAATATGATGTCAAGATCGAGCAAAAATTTAAGCAGAAGAGGCGAGAGTTTGGATCTGCAAACTCCTCACAGCCGAAGTAGGGAAAAGGTAGCCCCAACCCACACAACAAGGGACAGATCAAATATGGCCACTCTTAGGACAACTAGTCCAAGCCACAACACAAGAAGGGTAATGAGAAGACGAAGAAGGACACATGGAAATGGTGTGAATACCATAAAATCCCTTGGCACAACACCAAAGAATGTCGCTCCATGCAATCACTCATGGCTGAGCCGAAGGCCTCCGAGTCAGAGGCTGATTCTGACTCCGAATCAAATCTAGAAGGAGGGAAGTGGATTATCGATGTTGAACCCATTGCCATTTTCGCTACCACCAAAGTCCAACAAAATGAACTAGAAGAACCAGAGGAAGTGGAACACTTCTTTCACTCATAGATGTGGGTAAAGGGGGCTTCACTTCATTTCATTGTCGATAGCGACAATCAGAAGAACCCGATCTCAACAGAGGCCGTAAAGCGGCTAGACCTGATGACGACACCGCACCCACAACCCTACACCATCATCTGGCTTTGCGAAGGAAGATATATTTGTGTCATCCAACATTGGTGTCTGCCCTACGACATCAAGGATTTCAAAGATGAGGTATTGTGTGATATTTCTCCCCTTGAAGTTTATGATGTTTTTTTAGGACAACCATATTTGTGGAAGCATCATGTTGTGTATGAGTCTAGACCCCGCAGTGTTATTATTACTTTGGGTAGACAATTGTAAATGATACCAAAGGTAGCACCATCTACCGCTATTTCTTTAATCTCTGCTAAGAAATGCAGTAAGGTCATTTCATAGACTAGGAAGTTCGTCTTCTTTGTGATCCATTCTCACAATAAGTAGAAGGTCATTGCCAAATCCATGGCCTCTACAGAGAGCCTCTCTTTGCAGTAGAAGCAAGTGGATGGGATTGTTGAAGAGTACAAATACATCTTCTCCTCATCCACCAGGGTGCCAACGCAATGCCAAGTCAAGCATCCAATTGATCTAACCCCCGGTGCACCTCTACCTAATGGACCAGTATATCGTTGCTCACTAATGGAAAATGATGAAATCAAGTGTCGGATCCTTGAGATTATTCAAAAGGGGCATATCAAACCCAAATCCTCCCCTTAAGGAAGCCCGATTGTACTAGTGCAGAAGAAGGAAGAGACCTGGCGACTCTGTATTGATCACAAAGCATTAAACAAAATCACAGTCAGGAACCGATACCCAATTCCCATAATTGATGACCTTCTTGAGCAACTCAAGGGGGAAAAGTTCTTCAGCAAGATTGACCTAAAGTATGGCTACCACCAGGTTCCCATCGAACCAACTAATGTATGGAAGACAACTTTCAAATCTAAAGAAGGTCTCTTCCAATGGCTGGTCATGCCCTTTGGCTTAAAAAATGCACCAACCACTTTCATGAGGTTGATGGATGATGTATTGAGACCCTTCGCCAACTCTTTTGTGGTGGTATATTTGGATGACATCCTCATCTTCAACAAAACTTGGGAGGAGCACATACAACATATTCAATAGGTATTGAGCACTCTGTGGCAGTACAATCTATATGCCAACTTGGAAAAGTGCTCCTTTGGCATGAACATGGTATAATACTTGGGATACATTGTGGATGAGCATGGGGTACATGTTGATCCAACTAAGATCCAAGTCATCCATGATTGGCCAGCCCCGACCACAGTAACCGAGATTTAGAGCTTCTTGGGACTGGCCAACTTCTACCAACAGTTCATGTTGGGATTCTCCGACATTGCATGGGCCCTCAACTAAGTGACCAAGGGTGGTGGCAGGGAAAATTTTGCGTGGGGAAAGGAACAACAACAAGAATTTGATGATTTAAAGCATCGCTTGTGCTCATCTCCAATACTCTCCTTGCCTGATCTGCAACAACCGTTCAAGATCGATATTGATGCATCTGACTATGCTGTAGGCACAGTTCTCACTCAACATGGTCATCTGGTGGCATACCATAGTGAGATAGTCTCATATATTGTCCGAAAATACCGCACCTATGACAAGGAAATGTATTCCATTGTACAAGCCTGACGTTAATGGAAACATTACATTCTAGGAAAAGAGACGATCATCCACATTGATCACAAACCTTTGTAGTTCATACAGACATAGGGGAAGTTTTAGAACAACCACCATCAAAAGTGGTCCACCCACCTGCAACAGTTCCATCTCAACATCAATTATAAGACAGGGATCACAAATCATGTCACTGACTGCCTCAGTCGAACTCCCGTTGCTGCACTCACCACTTTTCTCCATTCCTGTGGACATGAGGCATTTGAGTGGCCCCAACCTTATCAACAATATCTAGACTTTGCCACCACCTATTAGCTCTTGGGTACAGGTGTGAATGTCACTGATTTTCACATTCAGGACAAACTACTATGCCATCTGGGCCATCTCTGTGTTCCTGCAAGCGAGCGTGCAGAGCTTATTTGGGAAGCCCACTATAGTCGGATGGCAGGACATTTTGGCTTGGAGAAAATTGTGGTCATTCTATTGAAATATTTTTATTTTCCAAAACTTCGACATGACATCATAAAGTATATCAGATCTTGCATTTCCTGTGCCATTTCCAAGCCCGCCATCAAGAAGCAAGGCTTATGAACCCCTCTTCATACTCCTGAGAATCCTTGGGAATCCATCTCGATGGATTACATGTCTGTCCTTCCATCCACCAAGAAAGGCAATGATTGTGTATTTGTGGTCGTTGATTGGTTTTCAAATATGGACATCCTCACAACCTGCAAGAAGAACATCACAACGACAAATACTGCCAAGCTCTTGTTCGAACAAGTGTGGGTCCATTTTGGGATACCACAGACCATCATCTTCGATCGAGACAAGAGGTTCTTCAACACATTTTGGTCAAGTCTTTGGTCATTGTTGGACACCAAGCTCACTAAATATGCTGCTTTCCACCCCCAAACAGATGACCAAACAGAGGTCGTCAATCGAATGATTGTGCACATCCTGCACATGTACAACTTTAAGCATCTGCATACATGGGATGAGAGTCTCCCCTATGTTCAACACAATTACAACATGTCTCTCCATAGATCGATTGACCATAGTTCATTTCAAGTGGGGTTGGGATTCCAATCCTTGGGTCCCATTGATGTTCCACTACCCCTTGAAAGCAAACACACATACTCTTCCCATGTTCATTCTGAGATCGACAAAGCCAGGTCCATATTCATTAAGTAGATTCAACACATCCGTCAACATGGCCATGAGATTTTTGCAGAAATCCAATGCTAAGTACAAGCAACGCCATGATCAACACAAGGTATCGCACCCGTTTCAAGTTGGAGACAAGGTCTAATTACAGTTTCACAAAGAGCGTTTTACAAGGCCCCATCGGAAGCTCCGTCCACTTCGCTATGGGTCTTACATTATCACCAAGGTTGTGGGTAGCAATGATTTTGAGCTCAACACTCCACCCTTCCTTGGCTTGCACCCAGTGTTCAATGCCGACCTCCTTCGACCATATTTTCCACCATTATTGGACACCTCAAAGATCATAGAACAACTGAAACCAATAGAGCTCAACCCTGACTGCATGGAACATGCATCCACTGATCAGATAATGGACACAAAGGTCAAGGGAACTCGCCAACAGAGGATCCAACTCTATCAGGTTGTCAAGGTAGGGCAACTCCTACACCAAGGCAAGTGGCTCACCCGAGGCCAAATTTAATAGAAGTTTCTTCACTTGGTGGGGGAACTGAACGTAATGGAGACCATTGCTTCCTAAGGGGGGAGGACTGATCTAGGTGGATAGTGGTGGCCACCCACCTATTCCAACTGGCTCCTCTTGATAGTTTTTAGTTCATCACATTCTTTTGTACTTCTTTGTAATTGTGGGTTCTACACTTTCGGGGCTGTCTGAATCCCTACACATCTTCCAGGAGGAAACTGGTGGCCTCCCACCTAATCCAACTGGCTTATTTTGGATGTTTTCATGTCAACACATCTTTTTTTACTTCCAGGGATGCTTTGGGGCACTAAACAATGTTTTTTTGGCTTTCCACAGTCAAACTATAAATGAAGTCAGAGTTTGATGGCATAATGTGTATTTCTCAAAAATTCCCTAAAACAGAGGTCGTATGCAAAAGTTACGACCCCGGGAAGTTGAGGTACCAACTTACCCATAGGGGCCCACATGACTTTTAGCATTTCACCTCCTAGGGTTAGGTCTTTGGATGTCTAGGGATTTGTCTTTGATGAGTAATATTAAAAAAGGCCTCTGGAGCCTCATTGGGATGATTCTTCTCAGATGGATGCATGTAGTAATAGTAATCGGTTCATTCTGCTGCTAAATCCGGATCACTCCCCTAGTGGTGGGGGAGATGAGATAATATTATTGGATGGTCTTGCACGACTCCAAGTACATAGCTCTTTGGGTCACCACACGAGAAGTTTAAGAAGAAGATGGTCTTACCACCCCTTTGTACCACCCCCCTTGCACATTTTTAATAAAGAAGAAAACACAACAATTAGTAAAGAGATTGGAGTCGAAGAAAGATAAGAAGAAGATAGAAGCGATGAAAAAAGTGAAGAAGAAGGAGAAGTCAGTAATACTTTTCCCCAGACGATAGTGGTGTGGAAAGATCCAACCAATAGAGTGAAAGAAGAGGAAAATAACTCTTGATCTAAGATGGAGAATCAAGATAGTACATTGAGGTTTCCCATGTTCCATGGAACGGGTAAGGACGATGCAGAGAAACACTAGTTGTCCTATGAAGCAATTTGGTTTGTAAAGAGAGTTACAAATGACATGACTTAGATCACATAATTAGAGACTACATTTAGGGATAGGGCCCTAACGTGGTACATGACGTATAAGGATACTTCCCTAGCGGGACAAGCGAGGTCCCTGGATGAGATCAAGTAGGATCTACTTCGAGAGTTTCAAAATCTGAAGTCAGAGTCCCAATGCATTACAAAAATCAAGGAGATCAAGAAGAAGGAAGGAGAAACCATATGGGATTATGACCAGTGGTTCAAAATCTTGTTGGATAGGCCGACGTTCCATATCCAGGACATGCAACAAAAAGAGTGGTTCATTGCGGGGTTAATCCCCCATATCCTAGTCCCACTCACATGGAAACATTTGATGACTCAGGCCGAGGCGGTTGATATTTCTATGCGCTTGGAAGCTACCCCTGGAGGCGTAGAGACATAAGCTGGGTTGGTGCAAGTTCAGTCGCAACTGGCCAACCTAACCATATAGTTGCGAGATATGGACAAGAATAAAGTCACATACGAGCATGTATGGTGTACTACATACCATTAAGAGGGGCATCATCGAGACGAGTTCTTGGTCCTTCCAAATTATGTGGTGACATGTGTTGAAGACAATTTTTATCAACAATACTTAGCCGATAAAGCATTGCCAGACTCCCCCTCTCATTTCGCAATTGCTTACACAAAGTCTTGTGCGCTCCCGTTGAGTTGCTGCTACACATTCAAATAAGATGTCATTAAATAATTTTTAATTTATGATGAAGATGGTCGATGATCAATTTTGAAGTTGTACATGATACTTTCTCTCAAATAAACACTAGTTTTCTACAACAAGAATTCAACAAGAATGATGTGGTATTTGGTAAAGTTGTTGAGGCTCATGAGCTATTTCACGTCAATTCCATTTCTCATCATATACATCTCCTGACTTCATCACCCTATGCCTCACCTTATTACCATTACTTTTCTTTAATTAAAAGAGAGTGGGTTAAATATCTAAAGTTAATAAACCTACCATACTACTTTCATGCTTCACCCACTTTTCAAAAATATATCCCATTCACTTTTCCAAATATTCATTATTCCATGCCTTTGATTCCATATATTATTACTCACTCTTCATAAAGTTACACCATGCCAAAAGTTAAGATATACTATTACATCATGTTGGATATGATCCTTTCCACATGATTGTTTAATTACCCAAAACCCAAAAGTTTAGTCTTTGACTTTGCCTATGGGTTAAATTAATTATGTCGCGAGACCTTCATAAGAAGATTCACTTCCCATTACCATTATATGTCAAGAATTTAATTTTATATCTCATGCAATCTCCATGCCAAAGAGTAGGATCACATTCAAAAGTCGATCTCACAAAATTGGTGGATATTGAACTTAAGTAAGGTCCATATCAGAAGTATTTATATGAGCAACAATGTTATCCTGAGAAAAAAAACCGACGACACATATTATTTGTGGGTAACCTTGCATGGTCAATAGAGAACGAAACCATGAGAGATTTTGGGAATGTCTTAGTCCCAAAGGGAATTATGATCATAAGGAGTGAGGGTATATGAAGTTTTATATGGTCAAATGAGAAAATAATAAGGAGTGAGGATATATAAAGTTTTATATGGTCAAATGAGAAAATATGAAATACTATGAAGATATGATAGAATGTACTTATTTCCAAGATATATAAGTTATGTTTTGTTTATGAAGTTTATTGGTAAGTTATTTACTGTGAATATGAATGCTCCAGACAAGGTTTTCATTTGCAATATTGTTGGAAAGATGAGAATGGTGCAACAAATAATTTATTGGTTTTGAAAATCATTCCAATTATTAATGAGGAACCTTGGTTTGTTCTAGAAAAATGATACGGTTTTGGAAAATTTGCTCCAATGTACTCATAATTATCACGGCTTTTCTTCAATGGATTTATAGACCTGTAGTTGGAAAATATTCTTCTTTGGCAGAGCATCTAAAATATTGATATACCGTAAGTTTCGTCTCTATGCAAACTATAAAAAGATTGTCTGCGCTGCCAGAGTTGTTGTGAGTCCATTGATTGGGTTTTCTAGCTTCTGGGATTGAATCCAGTCTGTTTCTATTAAGAGATGAAAACACCTGCCTGACTCACCTCGATGGATATAATACCAGGAACCAGAAAAATATTACTTAATGTGGGCACCATTTTCTTCTAAACTGTATTAATTAATGAATGAGAGACTCGATCAAATTGAAGATGCACATTATCATGCCAATTGGAATAGTTAAACATAAGGGAAATGACGTATCGATGCATCAAAATCAGAGAAGAAAATATACACGTGGAAAAGTGGGGAATAACAAAATTCTCTTAAACAAGTTTTACTTTATTAAATGAAGTTGATTTAAGTCAGTTCACTTCAGGATATTAATGTGCTAAACGGCCCAAACTGCCCAACTACCTGAACCACCCATCAGGTGCTATTAAAGAAGCAAACAAACAACCAAAGAATGGAGGGAGGGAATTTTTTGAAGACAATTTTTTTTTGAAGAGATAATTTTAGAAATAAAATTCTGAGAGAGAACTTTGGAAAAATTTGCCTAGAGAGGTATGCTTGGAGTGTTGTGAGGACTGCTTCATTTCATTCTTCTCTTACATATTCAACAGGGATTGACAGAATCGTTGGCAGCAGGGGGTCTTGCGAAGCAACGATAAGGATAAAGAGAGGATGAGCTTGCTGGCCTTCATAAGGTGAATGTTTACTTGTTAGTTTGTTGTATTCAAGATCGATTTTGTTCAACACTAATATGTTTCTATGTGCATGTTTTCTCCTTGTGATTCACCTTCATTTCTCCATTCCATTTATGGCTCAACTTTCTTTTTTCCTTTTGGTGCTTGGTATTTCTATTGTAACATTGTTCTAGAGTGGCTAAAGATCATATACCTGGCCCTAGTCTAAGTAGAGACTTGTAGGTTTCGAAAATTCAAGAGTTGTATGGGGAGCATGTTAAATGGAATCAATTTATTTTTCACTTTGAATTGTCTCTTTATTATTTATTTAAAATCCTCAGTTTTCCTCATTTTCTTTTAATACAACATTAAAAATAAAATTAAAAGGATAAAAAAACTTATGAACAGGTTTATTTTTGTAAAAAAAAACATGCATATATGTTTTATTCATTAACTAGTTCAATATGTATAAAATTTTTTGCTTCTTTACTATTTTGATTTGTCATTTATCATATTCTAACTCCTAAAGAGAAAAAAAAAATAAAAAAAATCATTATAGTATTACTATGTTGTAATCTTCAAACTAATGTTTGATAAACTTTTTTTTTTTTTCATTTTAAAATTAACATAGTTATGTTAACTTTTTAATTGTTTTAGATACCTTCTTATGTTTTGTTTTATTTTTTGCATCTACTTTTTTAGTTTGTTATGTCAAATGTATAAGCTTTAATATAGAAACATAAAAATCATAAATTACATAAAAATTAAATATTATTAAAAGTAAAATCATGAGGCAAAGAAATTCACGCTTGGACTATAGGTTACGGACAATTTGGCCTTGAGTTCAATGCGCATTCTTGTATGGGGATTTAAGCCTAGGGTGATATTCTCGTCGCTTGTCGCCTAGCCCCACGGGAGGTTGAAAATGTTGGTGTTGGGGACTCTCTAGTCCCTCGACATCAACAACAGGCGCGCTAAGTCCATTTCCACCTGGACAGTTGGAATGGTGTGAAATATGCAGATAATGAGGCCATGTACCACCTCGTTGTCCCACATTACAAAAGGATCAAACAATGAATCACACCCCATTCTATGAGTTCTATAAATCCGTCGGCCATGATGTCAATAGATGTCGCTCCCTCCAGTTAATGCAGGATAACACCCATAATGCATTCTAGGTACAAGAGGAGAAAAAGGGTGGTGAGCGTGGTGGCGTCGACAAAGTTGGATATCAAGGAGGACCCCGAGATGAAATATGGGTGTGGTTGCAACCACATATATGGTGGAGGAGGTGGTAGAGCCCCCACATGTTTCAATTTCGGTCAGATAGGTCATGTCTTACTATTTTGCACTAAGTTGCGCGTGCTCTGTGCATATTGTTATAGTTCTGAACATGTAACCAAGGACTGTCCTGATTTGCTGAAGAAGTGGGAGGACAAGAAGGTGAACTGTAACATGGTGCATACCAAGCCATGCAAAAACAAGAAGAATAATGGGGAAGCACACGTCCGCGTAGTAACCCGCAGAGGGCCGAAAATAGGGGCAGACTTTGAGCACGGTGAAGGCTCAGGTCAACAACCAGATGGAAAGATAAGGAAGGCACCCCAACCCCCTCCAAAGTGTGATGCTACTCAACAAAAGCAGTTTCTACGCGATGTGTAGAGAGCCCTTGAAGAAGAAAGAGTGCACGAAGAGTTGCAATGCACGACTCAGAGGTCTCTTGAAGAGGCACGAATTCGAGAGGAAGTGCAAAGGGTGACGTAGAGTTCACTAGAGGAAGCACCAATCTGTTAAGAAGTGCAGCGGGTGATGCAGAGGTCATTGGAAGAAGCTTGTGTGCACAAAGAATTACAATGTATGACACAAAGATATTTGGAGGAGGCTTGCGTGCATGAGGAAATTCAGTGCACAACCCAAATATTGATAGAAGAAGTACACCGAAAAAATATACTACAACATGCTGAGAAAAAAGGATAATGAAGAATAGTTTCAAGAAGAATTACAACGCATGCAAAAGCCTTTATTGACCTAGGTCGTATGGCAAAAGCTGAAGATCAATTCAATGCCTTCTTACATTGTTGTTTGTGCTTGCTTAAAGATCTAGAGGCTGTAAGTAAGTTGACCTAGATGTTAACTGCTTGCATGAAAGAGCAAGGAGATGAGACCACCATATCGGCTCCACTACTAGAGAGGGACGTATTCTCGGGAAGAAAGAAAAAACACAATGACCAAGAGTTCAAGAGGACAATAGATCTTGGTTGGTATGATATGGATGGAGTCATGCTGGATCTGGGATCTGATGTAAACATTTTACCCAAGAAGTTATGGGAAGTGATGGGTAAGCCTAAGTTGGATTTGTTTCCCGTCCAACTCCGATTAGCCAATCAATACAAGATCTATATCATAGGCCGACTGGAGCAAGTAGAAGTGAAAATAGGAGTGAAAATAAAGGCCAACTTTGAACTCATCGAGATCATGGATGAGTTTGATCCCTACCCTTCATTGTTGGGAATTGACCGAGCCTTTGACAATAATGCAGTGTTAAATTTCAAGAAGAGGCATATGTACTTTGAAACCGACACCCTGCATGTGGTCGTGCCACTAGATCCATATGAGAGTGACTTCTATAATGAGCTTGTAGATGAGGATGCACAAAGCTCGTCCATTGAAAATATCTACAAAGTGATAGGGCGCAGGGAGGACTACATCAACCCCACCGCGGACGAAGAACTAAGATGGAGGAGTGTCAAATATTATGGCATAGATTCTAAGGATTCCCTAGATAGATGGCATAAAAATCTCTATGAAGTGTCCATACTCAGATGCACACGAACCACGAAAGCAGTGCGATGGATCGGGTCTGAAATTTCTGATGCCCCGCGGTTTGATGGAACCGAGCCGATCAAGACATTCCTGGTAAAAATGGAGAGAATCATTCCCATGGAGTAGAGACTTTAGGACATGGATTTCGTGGTTCAAGGGATCCCGACGAGGTGGTGGGGGACCCACCACCTGAATATTCAAAGCTGGGAGTAGGAGGCTAAGTTCATAAAACTTTGATTCCAACCTATCACTGAATTTGAACTAGCCAACTGATACAAGGGAACTGAGGATCCTCAAGAACATATCTCATTATGTGAATGATGTTGGACTACTAAGAACACCCCTCAATCCCAATGGGTCCATTGGTTTTTCCATACCATGGATATGGTTCCTAGAAGCTAGTACATTCAGGAGGAACTCAAGAGGAAAACAAGTGAGTCGACCCATATGGGTTCCCGGTTTCTTTCGAACTTCCGGTTCACCGTAGAAGATATAGTTCTTAGCGAGGCACTCCATTGGGTTAAGGACTTCATTTTTCATCGGCAACCAAAGGTCGTCGACCCCATAGTGGTCTTCTCATACCATCAGTTGGTAGCCAAACTGAAAGAAGGAATAAATTGTTGGAAGGTTGATGTGGACAATATTGATGACGAAGACACCCACGACATCTAGATCACATAATCGGAAGGAGACCACCCACTAAAGGGGAAGACGACCGAGATGACCACACCAGACTATAATGGCCCCATAGGGCGATTCATTCTTCTTCCCATGATTCTAGGAGGAGATATTTATCAGATGCATACCTAGAAAAGAGCCCTATACTTGAAGAAAGAGCACATGAGCATAATTTCAGGGGGAGCAATGGTCATAGGGGGAGTATGTTCGATGTATCTTCAACATTACATCATAGTGATATCCCTTGTTAAAAAAGGGAGAGATTATTCAGAGGAAGATCAAAGGCATTCAGATAGGGGGAGAAGCCCCAAGGAGAGTTCAAGCAAGGGGAGCAACCCCAAGATGAGAATGACCCTTTGCCATTGATGTCAAAGGAGGAGAGTTAATCACATTGATGTGATTGATGTTTATTGATGGGGAGAGATAGTCACATTGACTATTGATGCAGAGCATGACTTATCTACATGTTGACATCAATAATTGGTAATTGGTGTTGACATCAATGTTGGTATTGCCATCAATGCCAAAGGGGGAGATTGTTGGATCATGTTGTCATTAATGCCAATGGTT
>JZKD02S1769504.1:544440-569839 GCA_000966675.3 Picea glauca | reverse complement strand
AAAGTACACAAGGTAGTAGAGTAGGTAAACAATGATAGAACTCAAGACTCCAATGGGAAGGTATTGGACATATTTTTTACTTCATTAGAAAGTTGAGATGGAATCATAGTCTATATAAAAAAATAAACAATGATGACTCCATCTAAACTGCCTCTGGCTCTATATAGTGCAAATTGATCACAATGTGAAGGGTTTATAGGATTAAAATTTTGACTTCCCTATTGGAGAACATGAAAACAATACAATCATGAATGTGAAAAGATATGTGGAAACTATTCATGCATGAGGTGTTATACCCAAGATATTTACACCAAGATTGCAAAGTCGATAGTTGGTTAGCTAGTGTTACCCTGCTTTATTTCATTGTTGGGAAGGCTAAATTCCTAGGCACAAGCATTGCGTAGTATGTATTAGTTTTAAACTCTTAATTTGTTGAAACATTAGTTTTTAACCAAGGAAGATCCAAAAATAGTGCAATCGTTTACTTAGTTGTAAATTCTATTTTTCTGGTTTTGGTAAATCCTTAGTCTTGTTGGATTGTAGAGCTATCAAATAAATTGTGAAAATTTGTGGCAAGGAGGAAGTGTGAGAGGTGGCTAAGCTTCATGATTAGGAGAGGTCTTTTCATGTGGTATGCATCTCTAGTTAAGTAATAATTTGAGTTACTAATTAAGCCCACAAAAATGCTTAAATATTTCTTCATCACTTTCAATAATTTATATTTTACAAAATGAATCTTTATGGATTTTGAATGAATTTATCATGAAATTTTGGGCACCATAAAATGTTTGACAATATTCTTGTAAAAGTATTAAAATTTCGAAGGATTTGTCCAAACATCAAACAAAACTAGTTGACAATGATATTAAAGCCTACCTACTCTTTTAAGCTCTAAGATTTATGAATATGATAGTTCCAAAGAGTATCCCTTGTACATGAAGGTGATTTTCAAGGATTTTATTATAGGATTTACTATGATTTTGGAAATGTAGTATTTTATTAATGTACATTGGTTGGAATGCATTTATCATTTTCTATTTGTATCATGATTTCTATATTGCTATTGTTTTGTCCACTAGAGGCATAAATTATCTATTGTGTTTACAAGTCCATAATCCTAATGAATACTACACTATTTGATAATAGAAGATATTAATTGGACATGGTTTTTCATGTTAGTCAGTATATTAATCATGGTTGACATTTAATTTTGAATCATATTTACATTTGTTAATTTTGCACCACATTTAACAAATCATCCAATTAGAGGTGGAGATGGATTTGAACATGCATTATAGAAACTTTATAATTAGAAGGATACATTGAATAAAATGGTTGTATTCGTATCTCCTTCCCCATTTTTTTTATGATATGTTCTACATTTATATACGTGACATATGTTGCAGTCTCCATAGTTATAAATTTTCAATGAAAAATACATTAATTTGTAGTGTTACAATTTTTGTTAAGTTGACATTTACAATATTGTGGAAATGACATTCATACCTTTATTATGGCAACTTATGAGATTGTGGAAATGCCATTCAATGAAAGATTTGCTAAGATTTTGCAATTTTTTATAATTCTGTGAAAGATTCACAAAAAAAATATAAATACAAATTACATTATTGATAAAAATAGCCTTTAATTTTTGTAAGTATCATGAGGATTCATGCATTTATTATACTTATATACTTAGGGACAGTTTGCAAAGTTTTTGCTATCTAGAAGTAATCCAACAATGGTTCCAATCACCACATTCAATATCATAAATAACAATGAGAGTGAATTAAATAAACATAATAATCCAATATGAGGCAACGATTCCAACACTTTACGCAACATGATTTCTACTCTATAATATATAAATTACAAGAAAAAAAATCTTTCTTTGCTTGGATTCTAGATCGCATAGCTCCCCTAGTCAACCAAAAACAACAAGAAACTATCTTACTCTCTCATCCTTACATTCAATCCACATGTTCATTAATTATAATAAAAACTATGAACCATTATATCTCCACAAAATGACATGGAATACATGGAGATGATCCCACTGTAGAAGGATGGATATAATTAGGAAGGGGACAAGAAGGATGGGGAAAGAAAGAAGGTGGTGGTGGGGAAACAAAGGATGGTGGTGGGGTGAAGAAGGATGGTGGAGAAAACAAAAATGGAGGAGGGGATGATGATAAGAATGGCAGTGATGAATACAAAGGTGATGATGAACACAAGAGAAATGAGTCCCTATTCCTAGATATGTCATAGAGTATGTTCACCCCCCTCAGCTCTCTAGTGATGAAAATTCAAACGCATGCTCTATAACATAACTTTATTAGAATGTTATTAGTATATATGTGTTATGGGTGGGCCTAAATCCTTGGGTAGCTAAAAGGTTGTGATTTCAAGACATGAAGATATTGTTAAGCTCACCAAAATAAAATAAGATGACAAGAAATAAATCGTTAGCATGAATCTAGGTTAGGTGATTTATCACAACAATATGTACTTAGTAGTAGCTTGAATGGTGGTTGGTATTATTGTTTAGTGTAGTGTATTAGCACAAAATTTGAAGATAAAACATGGTTGATATGGGGAATATGCATGTTTTCCTAATTAGTCAATTGCAATTTTGTTTTTTGGAGCACTAGAGCAACATATTTTCATAGAAATTAATGTATTATCCTATGTTGTAAAACACTTAGTGTTTTGAACATTATGTGTTTTTCCTATGTCAAATTGTATAAGATATGGCATTATTATTTTCCTTTGAATTTTTCCCTCCCCAACTCATTTGTTTTCTCTCCTTTCCCCCCAACCCCTAGCATAGTGACCTTATGATTATTCACATTAGGTTCTACCATTCCCTTCACAATTACCATATGATTCTTCACACAAGTTTTATAGATTGTATGATTGTCAATGATCAATTGGAACTCCCTAAAAAAATGAGATTAAAATTGTGTGCAAATATGACAACAATTTCATAAAATATATTTTTTCAAACTATCATAGACTTCGTGATGATGTTAATACCATGTTATATGGCTATGAACAATATGCTACTTCAACACTAAACAATGCTAAGATGAGGTAATATATGCATAAGTGTTTCATGTGATGCATAAGCGACACCAATATAATGCACACACGACTCAACATGACACAAAATTGATGTAGTCTTTATGCACACAATAATATTATATGTTTGAATATTTTGAGAATCGTGGATATCACACAAAAACAATGCAAAAACATGAAACAAGAATCCCATGCATACTAACAAAAAAAAAACTCAACCTAGGTGTTTGAGGGCCATATCGACACAAATCAATGTCAATTTAGCCTTGTATTATGGTAGTGTCGTATTTAGGATATTGGGAATTTTAAACATGTTGCTAAGGAAATGGACACTTTAGAAATTAAGGAATTTCAAGAGATTTCAGGGTTAGAGATAAATGAGATATTTGAAGCCCATATGGTAATCAAATATGGTTCAAAGTTTCTAGAAACCAAAGTTCTAGCTAAAGGAGAGAAACTTGCTGAACAATACTATAAGGATAAAGATGAAGACAACTAGCAAGTTTACATGGATAAACACAATTATGTTAACCTTGAAGATGACTATGATTTTGATGATTGGGACCTAAAGGGAGATGCCCAATTTGTTGGCAATTCAAATTTTAAGGGCTTTAAGCAAAAACTAAGGAGAAGAATAAGCATATAGAAAATGCTAAGAATTATAATGTTGCAAAGGGTAACTTGAAAACTTCTTACATTGTTTTGAAGGTAGAGGAACCTCCTATCCAAGACTAGCCTAATGGCCAACAATGTGTGAGGTCTAGTTCAAACACTAAGAAGTAAATTTCAATTTATGATGTTGGAGATACAAATTCTATGGGTAAAATAAAAACTGATACTTTACCTACAAGAAATATGAAGACTATTATTGGAGAAGGATTATGAAACGATGGAGGGGATGAAGACCCCCAAAAAATGAAGATAAGAAATAAACATTCAATGCACATGCTCATGATGAGATTAAATCATGGAAATGGTGATGATGAGGAATTATCCCAAAAGATGCCTATATTTGAAGACAAATCTATTACCTTGTGTGATTTTAAAGCAAAAGAAGAAGATACATATTTCAAAGGTGAAAGTCGAGGGAAATAAAGTGATAGAGGAGGTTAATGTAGATTTTGATGTGAGGAGCCTAAAAGATGCATGTGTTATTAACGTACACATGGATACTAGAGAATTACTCGAGAAAACTATGGAAGAACAATATATAGATATTGAGATATTAAAAAATAGGATTATTGCACTAAAAAGTAATTTATATCTTAGACCTTTGTTTGTTGAGCCACTTGCCATAGACACTTGATCACTGAGAAATTCCCCATGAAATTATTCTAAATTTAATGTAGCTAAATATATAATTCTCGGTGCATAGATAGCCATTGTAAATAATCTATAACATAGAATGAAATTATTCTTGGATTTTGGGAGTAGTCGGCAAAGGTGATAGTTCAACACAAAGAATTCTCACTCTAAGATAGGTATTGAGTATATAACTAGACAAGGATGAGGATTTTAATGAAAATTAGGTGTAATTATTTGTCGATAAACTCAATAGAGTGAATTCCTTTGCAAGGTAGAAAGTGGATTTTCCTACAGACATGAGATTAAGAGAAATTCATAAATGTTGAAATTATAGATTAAAGGCTCTTGGGTAATTAATTAAGAATTCTGATGAGATTGATATGCAACGATCATAGGTCTTTATTAAAACAAATGATTTCGTGAAGGATTTGGAAGGGCCATAACTGATTCATGAAGGAAATTTGTCCAACAAGAAAGAATCTGAATCCAAAATTACATAGGCAACAATAAATTTGGTAGCAAGTTTTGATAGCTTGAAGTAGATATCAAAGACAAAGATTAGGAAGTAGTTGGGAATTTTTTAATTGAAAATATAGAGACTAAATCTTTAATAAAATAGTAATTAATCGTGCTTCATGGAGTCAACGAGGAGTTACTCAAGGTAAAAGTTAAAGGAGAATCAACCTTAGGTCCACAATGCGATTTTATCAAAAGTTGGGTTTATGAACTTCTAGCTATAATCACTAATCTCAAGTAGATTTGGTATTTTGTTGGAACAATGAGGGTAGCTCTTAGAAAATCTCAACCAACTAGGTCAATTGTATCTCGTTTAAGGGGAAAAGGGAATCTTTTTATTTTTTCCATAATCTTTGATGCCTAGCTTGGTTTTGGGCACTCTTTACACCACTAAAAATAAATTAAAAAACTCTGCAACTTTATTGTTATTTTTTTTAGATATAGAATAAAAGAGGATAAAATGTTATGGGATTGTTTTAGAATTATAATCTCAATTTGCTTTTTAATAAATTTGTATCTTTTTCATTTCATGTCCCTTTGACCCTAAATTTAATTTGTTTTATTATATTTTTTCTATGATGAAATAAAAAATTCCAATGCTCAAATCGAGTTCACTTTTCCCACCATCTTCTTTTAATTCTTTCTTATATTTGGTTCGTGGAGTCACATCTCGTCCTTCAAAAGGTGAACACTTTATTTTTATAAAGTCATTGGAACTTTTGTATGCGTTTGAGCAAACAATTTTCTTCAACTTAAATGGATGTGTTTTGGAATCATGTTATTATTTTGATCTCCTCGTCAAATTATAAGGGATGCTTAAATTTTATGTTTTTTTAATGGTTTAATTCCAAGCAGGATCTTTAGTATGTTTCCCTAGGACACCATTTTTTATTTTATTGAAAAATCTTCCACTTTTGCAAACACAAAAAAGTTTTTGTTCTTTACATTAATATTTGTTTGAGGCATAGATTTTATGTCCGAGCAAAAAAATCTTATAAAGTTTAAACATCTTTCATAAAGTGTAAAGTTTGTCATTGCATGGTCCACTTCACAGGGAGTCTATGTTAATTGGTTTATATTTATTTATTCTTAAATGAAAGGAAATTGGAATATTATTGAATGTGGGCACATCTTTTCCAATACCTTAAGTGATTGTTGATGTATAATCGTTATATAGATGAAAATATTTCTAACTTATCGACATTAATTCATAAAATTTGGAATTTTGTCTTTAACTAAAATATCCTTTAGATATTTGGAGGACAACCACCTCCTTAAAAATGAATGAGAGAATTCATGTTCTCAATAGGAAATCACCTCTTATAAATGGATATATTTCTTACTGTCAATCAATGTAAATTGTAAATTGACACATCTCTTACTTTCGATCAATGAATATACATTAATATGTTTGTTTGTGTGTTTTTTAAAATTTGATTTTAGGGTTTTTGGGCATTTGAATTGCAAAACAAATTTTTGGATATGAGATGATTTGATATGGTCAACAATTCATTGACCATGCCAAGTCCATATCAAAGACAATAATTTGGTTGAATTGAATTCTTAGTGAATTTCCATATCAAAAGTTGTGATTTAGACAAATTTAGTTATGAACCATGGTATATATGTGTGGGGTTTGCTATTCTATCGTAAAATTGGTGTTTTCCACCAAGATTGGTAACTAGAAGAAAATGCCAAATCAAAATTGCTYCCACTTCATTTTAAGAYTTTTTTGGCATGAAATACACATCTYGGGGAAGCCCATTGGGTACTTCCYCTCATTCCRAGGATGGTACCCAAGTTAAATTGGATTCTTCATGGCTTAAGGACGATACACCAACATACCACTACMACCATTTGCACAACCTCCACTMTGATAGAGTATGAGTCTTTGGATCCTTTGAACAACTTAGACTTTCAAATTGATATCGTAGCTTCACAMTTGGGAGCCACCAATCCACTCTCTTTTCCCATGTGTGAAAGTGCTCTTGCCTCATTAACCATGAATTTCGATGATGATGAAAAATTATTTGATGCTATACCTTATTTTAATGGTCCTTGGGATAACCTCCACTTTAATTCTCCTATTGACTTCCTACCTAAGCTACCCACTCCATTAGCATACCCTTAGACTCCATATCCTCTAGAAATATCTTTGATTCTTTCCTACTAGCACCACATATCGCACTTGACAATGATACCTTGGACCACTTTTATGATCATTGATTTTTCAACCACATGGATTATTGTTTAATATTTTGAGGATACAAACACTTCCATGATTTTAATTACTCTTGATAAATCTAATAAGATTTTTGAATTGGTATTGTTATTGGTATGCAGTGGTATGGTATTGGTATTGATATGGTATGGTATGGTATTGGTATTGGTATTGGTATGGCATGGTATGGTATTGGTATGCAATGGTATTGGTACACAATGGTATTGGTATTGGCAATGCATAAGGGTATTGGCAATGCATATTGGTATTGGTATTGGTAATGCATATTGGTATTGGTATTGGTATTGGCAATGCAATGGTATTGGTATTGGTATTGGTATGGTATGGTATGGTATGGTATGGTATGGTATTGGTATTGGTATTGGTATGGTATTGGTATGCATATCATTGCCAATGCATACCATTGGTATGCAATGGTATGGTATTGGTATGGTATTGGTATTGTTATGATATGGTATGGTATTGGTATTGGTATTGGTATGGTATGGTATGGTATTGGTATTGGTATTGGTATTGGTATTCGTATGGTATTTGTATTGGTATTGGTATTGATATTGGTATGCAATGGTATTGGTACACAATGGTATTGGTATTGATATTGGTATTTTCAATGCATAAGGGTTGACAATGCATATTGGTATTGGTATTGATAATGCATATTGGTATTGGTATTGGCAATGCATATTGGTATTGGTATTGGCAATGCAATGGTATTGGTATTGGTATTGGTATGGTATGGTATTGGTATTGGTATTGTTATGGTATGGTATGGTATGGTATTGGTATTGGCATTGGTATGGTATGGTATGGTATGACATGGTATGGTATTGATATGCATATCATTGCTAATGCATACCAGTGCCAAGCAATGGTATTGGTATTGGTACGGTATGGTATGGTATGGTATGGTATGGTATGGTATTGGTATTGGTACGGTATGGTATGGTATTGGTATTGGTATTGGTATTGGTATTGTATTGGTATGCATATCATTGCCAATGCATACCATTTCCATGCAATGGTATGCAATGGTATGGTATGGTATGGTATTGGTATTGGTATAGTATAGTATGGTATTGATATTGGTATGGTATGGTATGGTATTGTTATTGCTATTGGTATGGTATTGGTATGGTATTGATGATGGGCATGATGGTGATGGGCATGTTGGTATGGTATTGGTATGGTATGGTGTTGGTATTGGTATTGGTATGGAATGGTATTGGTATTGGTATTGGTATCATTGCCATGCAATGGTATTGGTATTAGTATTGGCAATGCATATTGGTATTTGTATTAGTATTGGCAATGCAATGGTATTGTATTGGTATGGTATGATATTGGTATTGGTATTTGTATGGTATTGGTATGCATATCATTGCCATGCAATGGTATTGGTATTGGTATTGGTATTGACAATGCATATTGGTATTGGTATTGATATTGGCAATGCAATGATATTGGTATTGGTATTGGCAATGGTATTGGTATTGGTATGGTATTGGTATGGTATGGTATGGTATGGTATGATATGGTATTGGTATTGGTATGGTATGGTATGATATGGTATTGGTATTGGTATGGTATGGTATTGGTATGCATATCATTGCCAATGCATACCATTTCCATGCAATGGTATGGTATTGGTATTGGTATTGGTATTGGTATGCAATGTTATGGTATTTATATTGGTATTGGTATGGTATGGTATTGGCATTCGTATTGGCATTGGTATTGGTATGGTATGGGATTGGTATTGGTATTGGTATGGTATGGTATGGTACGGTATGGTATGGGATTGTATGGTATTGGTATTGGTATTGGTATTGGTGTTCATCAATGTATAGTTAATGAGAGAGTCTATCCCTATATTATGATGGTTGTTTAGTAGTGCTTGGGGTCTCCCATCCATGTTACAATGACACCCTATTTGAAAACCTTTTATGATCGACCATGTGAGTCAATAGGAATTGTATCTAATCTTCCCATTCAATTAGGTGATAAGATTGTCTTAGTAGATGTAGCAATTTTTATCACCCCTATTGAATTCAACCTTCTTCTTAGGTGGAATTATGTGTATGCCACATAAGTTATGGCATATTTTCTCTATCATGCGATGAGATTTTGAAATGAAGGAAACTAGTAGAGGAATACAAGTGGTGTAGACTCAACTTAGTGAGCAAGGTAGGGAGTGGTGGATGTGATTGAATTAATGTTTGAAGGTCCCAACTACACAATGTGGTGTTTGATCCCAAGCTAATTTTGACTTGTGGCCCTATTTTCCCTAACTTATTAGATGATAATGGATTTGATTGGTGTGATAAAAATTATTGTCATTGTTGTGTAACATGATCCAAAGAAGACCATGGAAAGAGGACGTGGACAATGTATACCTACTAAATCGCAGAGAGGAAAGTGGGTGGAAGAGGATATGACAACGAAATCTACAGATACAATAAAGGTAAGAATAAAAAGCAACCTCAGCCAAAGGAGGAAGGTCTTTATGAATTCACAAATGCTACAACATAGAAGAGATAAAGTCATTTTTTCCATGTGTCCTTTGAGCTCAAACTTATTGGTTGAAAATGCACAAGAATGGTGATTAAATGTGATTCTACGATCAAGGGAAAAGTTTGAAAATTAGGATGGCCACGTGGGATAGGGATGTTGGATACTTTTCTTGTTGAAATTTTGGCTTGATGTAAATTCCTAGGGTCATAAAATTGTTTTTTTTTCAACTCCAAAACATGATATCAATATGTCAAAAATGTGACTAAGGTGAGGTTTTTTGTTGCATAGCATATTCATTGAAATAATATAATTGGTGTACTAAACATTATTGACTATGTTGTGTATTACATGAGCTAGATGAGGCCATGGAAACAGATCGTATCATATCAAATAAGGACACAACGGATGACGCGGGACATTAGGTACTCTAATTTTGACTTAACTTAGGAAAAATTAATCGGATGGCATTTTGTGAAACGTCCATGTTTTTTCACGAAATTATTAAATTTTATAGTGTATTATCCAATCTTGTCAGAAATTAATGCATGCTATTGATTATTTTGGATGGAGATTGGAGCAAATGTAGAGCTTGAGCATTCAACTAGCAAAAGAAAAAGATATGCACATGGATGTGGACCTAAAACTGTTAAATCATGTAGAGGACCATGGGTGGAAGAGGATATGACAATGGATCCTGCAAACACAACAAATGATTGCATTGAACAAGAGGTTGGTCTGGGTCACTATAGTACATGGGATGAATACTTTGAGAAAATTGTTGTTTGTGGATGTTCTGTATGTTGTGGAAAGAAATAATTCAAAAGAGCGATTGTATGAAGACATTAAATAGATGATGAGCTTCTAGTGGGTAGTATGCCTCCTACAATCAATTCAAATCCAATTGGAATTGTGGTAACAAATTTTCCAATTTGATATAAATAATATGTATACTTCTTTTAAACATTGTTTCATATTATTTAAATAATAATTTTTTTTCTAAATGAATACTTGCAGGATAAAGTTCTTGGTTTAAAATTTCTTGTATCACTGACTTCTAGCCTAGAGGGTGATGATCAATTATTAGATGATACATCTAACAAAAATATGTGCACATATACTAGATCTAAAGATGAGGATTTGATGAAAACAAGTAACAGAACAAGAACCGCTTTAAATATGCATAATTTGCTTAAAGACAAGGGGAAATTGGACTACATACCCTATGAGAATGAATGTGATGGAGATGATGACTTTCCCTTGAGTTTGAGATCAATTTACAAAGAGACATTTGATCATCAATTATATTGTGCTTGGCCTAGTGATCAACAACTACCTAGAGTGTATGAGGTGTTTCAATTTTGGGGATACAACTACATGATACAACCCTCCAATATTCATGGAGCAAATCTAGGCCTCTTTATTGTCCAAAATGTCCATGTGGGATCTAAAAATAGAAAGAATTCACAACAAACCACTAGGATATTAATTCCATATTATGGTCCATCATATTACAATGGTGAATGGAGAAGGCTAGCATAATATAAGCTTAGCATGTCAACATATGGTCTAAATTCAAATGTATACACATCGTCTCCAATTGGAAAGTGGAAAATAAATTAATAGAGGCCATCTTATGTATATAGATGGACGTGCATACACACACAAAATAATTGCAGGTTTTATAAATAGTAGTAAGGGAAGGGACCCTAATGCAAGACTGAATTGTCAATTTGTTGAAGCTATAAATGATAAAGATGGAGATATGGAAAGAGAGGTTGATAGATTGATAATGGTTGAGTATATTATGGACCTTACCATTGGGGATGAGTTATTTATTAATTACCCCTTCTTAAAACGCACTCCTGCACGAAAGAAAAGGGAAGAACTAGGTCTACCTAAGGATGTTCATAAGGGAAAAAAAACAAAGAATAATCAATGAGTGTGGATTGACATTTTATACACTATGTTGTCAAAATTGTGTTTTATTTTAAATTATTGTATACAATAAGTAGTATATAAAATAACATTCCGCTATTCAATTGATGTATATATGTTCATACATTCTATATTCTTATTGGTTAATACAATATATTTGATTATATTTCTTTGAAATTGATACAATTATGATTTATCCAATTCTTTCCAAACACTAAATAATGCGTGTGTATGTTGATAGGTAGAAGACATTGATGACACACCTACTAATACCCAAGATCAAACTGGGTTATTAAGATTTACACAAGATGATCCAAACCATCCTTTAAACCATACTAGGGCGAAAAGAGCAACATTTAAGAGAATACTACCAACTGATAAGTTTGAAGAGCTGATGAGATTAGAATACAATGATGACATGCCACATAGCTTTAATGATGATGATGATAGTGAAAATGCAGTGCATGAAGAAGGATTGAATGAAATGCTTTTAGTTTTTTTTGGGGATGGAAACAATGATGACAATGTATGGTACCAGGTCTATTTTATTAGCAAAGAAGAGAAACAATGCAGACAATAACACCAGGATAGCAATAGAATACATAAATACTACAGAGATAACAACAGAACAACAAATTATATGGAAACACAACACCAAAATTATACCTTTATTGATAAGAAACAAGGTTCACTTGCCTCTTTGAGGGGGAAAAATCTAGCAGAGCAAAGATTTATTACAATAATTCTTCAAGACAAAACTTCTCATACCCTCTACTCCTATTTATAATAAATCTATCTATCCAAAAGAACAATCTAGAGGAAGATCCTTCTAGAAGCGAAAGCTTCTATTAGGTCTTCTTACATTTGACTTATTCCTCCTTATTGCTAGGCCTTATTAATATTGACCTTTATTACATGGAAATATATTATTCTACCCACTTGAGGGGTTAGGTCCCTAACATGCCCTCCCCCTTAAAATCAACCTTGTCCTTGTTGACGATAAAAATCGCAACGAGGATTTTGCCGCAAAGTATTGCTAAAGACTATTAATTATAAGATAAATGATATATATAATACTAGTAGGTAGGACCCCCTTGTAGATTGAAGGATCATATCTGGTTCTCATTTGATGTTTTATTGTTGTTCGACACTGCTTACAGGTTTGTGCATGATCAATGATTGGTCCTATTCGTGACAAATGGATGAGGGATAATGCATGTTATGTGTTGGTTATGTTGTTGAAGGCTCTAATGTCATGTTAAAATGGCTTATGATATCCTTTGTTACCTTTTTTATTTACTCGAATTATTACTGTGATACCTGCAAAAGATTCTTGTTAGTAACAACAAATAAGAGAAATTGAAAAGAAATAAAGCAATATGAACAAAATCCAAAAGACATGAATTATGCCACTATGCTATACGATGTTGCACTATGTATTTGAAGTTTAAGGGGAATGGTGGTAATCCAAACTAGCAATGTAAAATGGCTATGTGATATGTTGAGTCATGTGAAGGCACGTTTTATATGCATTATTGGTTGGCAATGGTTAGTATGGTGGCACATTTTGGATGTTGGTTTCGATGCATTGTTTATTTGAATGAATTAATGGAATGGTTTGCTGGTGCGTACTAAGTGATTAAATGAGTAAGGGATGGAAGCGATGTGCATTTACTGCACGTCACTCCATACCCCTCTCACTGACTATCACCCTAGCTTGGCTATTGTTCAATTGTGTTCTGTTGTGGTTAAGATTCGATTTGCAAGCAAGGGAAGAACTACTCGACCAAGCTCACGTTTTAAGGATTTTGGTTACAAGTATGTCTTTTTCGCCATCCATGAACCTGCTATGGTTATGAAATAGATATTGGCTCGATGATGTATGGGTCTGTGCTTTTCTTGAGACTGGAAAATGTGTGAACTTATGATATTTCTCTGAAATATATGTTTTGTGTGGTTTTCATTGCAATGATGATTGAAGTCACAGGTTCATTGATTTCTTAGTGCTAGAAGCCATGAAGGCTCTCTATTGTCCTTATTGGTTTTGGGTGGAGGGTTTCATTCAGTCCTGATTTGTTGGTTTTCCCCATAGTTTTCTTGTCACCATTCCTAGTCATTTTGCTGTTATGGGGTTGTTGAGTTTGTTTCGAACCGCCTTGTCGCACTGCGTATCATTTCACTCAGGTATGGGTTTGTTCATGCTATTGATGTTTTCACAGTGGCTATTATGCCAAGGGCCTTGCTTAAGGTTGATTTCTATTTCATGGCTCTGTTTTATCTCAACATTTTTCGGGTTGATTGGAAAAAAACCACGAGGGTGATTCCCTGTGTGTTCTCAATGTTATGATGGACCAAAATGAAGCCCCGGCTCCTCTGTTCATAGCCTCTCCTATATCGTGAACTCTCACCCTGTTTGTGAAGTTATTGGTGGTATGGATTGTGTGCCCACCATATAGTCTTGGAGATTCTCACCCGTTGTTGGGGGTCGACTCCGGTCTTCCTGTGTTAGTATGGTGGCGCATTTTGGATGTTGGTTTCGATGCATTGTTTAATTGAATGAATTAATGGAATGGTTGGATGTCGCATACTAAGTGATTAAATGACTAAGGGATGGAATTGACGTGCATTTACTGCACATCACTCCATACCCCTCCCACTTCACTCCATACCCCTCCCACTTACTGTCACCCTAGCTTGGCTATTGTTCAATTGTGTTCTGCTGTGGTTAAGATTCGATTTGAAAGCAAGGGAAGAACCGCTCGACCAAGCTCACATTTTAAGGCTTTTGGTTACAGGTATGTCTTTTTCTCCATCCATGAACCCGCTCTGGTTATGAAATAGATATTGGCTCGGTGATGTATGGGTATGTGCTTTTCTTGAGACTAGAAACTGTGTAAACTTGTGATATTTCTCTGAAATAGATGTTTTGTGTGGTTTTAATTACAATGATGATTGAAGTCACAGGTTCATTGATTTCTGAGTGCTGGAATCCATGAAGGTTCTCTTTCGTCCTTATTAATTTTGGGTGGAGGGTTTCATTCAGTCTTGATTTGTTGGTTGTCCCCATAGTTTTCTTGTCACCATGCCCGGTCGTTTTGTTGTTATGGGGTTGTTGAGTTTGTTTTGAACCGCCTTGTGGCACTACATATCATTTCACCAGGGTATGGGTCCGTTCATGCTATTGATGTTTGCACAGTGGCTATTATTCCAAGGGGATTTCTTAAGGTTGATTGCTATTTCATGGCTCTGTTTTATCTTAGCATTTTTTGGGTTGATTGGAAAAAAACCACGAGGGTGATGGCATGTGTGTTCTCGGTGTTATGACAGACCAAAATGAATCCCCTTCTCCTCTGTTCATAGCATCTCCTATCTCGTGAACTGACACCCTATCTGTGAAGTTATTGGTGGTATGGACTGTGTTGGAGCCGCCTTTTACAAATGGTTGAAATATAATTCTTGCAATCAAAAATTTGCCCCGACACGTGAAGTGGCGATAGTCATTATAGTCCTAAATCATCATTTCCTAACCATTAAGAAAGTCTATCACTTTTCTTTACCTCATGCTTTCGCGCTTCAGGAGTTGCAAGTTGCAAGGTTTCCAAACTCCGATATGCGAAGTCGCGAGACGGCTTCAAAATTCACCTGGGATAGTGTCGGGGGTAAGTTGCTTTAAACCATAGTCAAACACTGTCGGGGTTTCGCGACTCGACAATCGCTCTTCCAAAGAACTATACCTTCGTAGCCCCGAGTCGCGAAGTCACGATATTCTTTAAGCACTTAATGTAGATTACGTTTTTTAAACTAAATCGCATCATTGCGATTTCAGGTTTTGGGGGCTCAAAGGGAAGGGGTGATTTCTCTCGATACGGTGAACTCCGAAAAAGGAGATTAAAGACTAAAAAAAAACCTAATTAAAGGAGCTAAGCCGGATCAATAAATGCATTAATACAAATTTAATACGCACCGTCTACGAAGTAATTTTAAATGTCTTTACGCTAATTTATGTTGCGACTCGTCAAAAAGTTATGGCATTTATTTGAGATATGACGAAGTGACAAATAAGGATATTGCTTTTACTACTAAATCTTTCATTAAAACGATTTGACCGTTCTGTTCACAAGGACACCGGGGTTTTAAATGGCTAAGATAAAGGAGTTCTTTCTTTCATTATTTCAAATTTCATTTCTATTTTGCGCAAAGAAGCTTTCTCATCAGGCTAAATTTTGTCTATATCTACATCTTTACTACAGGAGAGCTGAGTACAGAGTACTCTATCATGGCTCCACGAAAAGTGTCCAAGGCGATTGCTGAGAGTTCAGGGCAAGGCTCAAATACTGTTTTCGATAGTTCACCCCGAAGTATTGATACTGTCAAAACCTAGTCATACGTCTCTGACATTCTTCAGTCCGAATTGGTGGATTGTTCAGATGATTCCAGTGATAACGAGAAGGACGATTTGGCCACCAAATACAAAATCGTCATTCAAGCGGAGATGCACAAAATAGCGACAAGGCCACGACTCCTTCCCTATTATGATATGATCAGATGGGCGCTAGACCATGTGGATATCCCGACCAGGACTATTATCAGCGAGCAACATGTGACGATTGGGAATTTTCTACCTGAACATTTGCAGACAATGTATCAACTGTCACCCACGCCAAACTTTGTGTACAATGCCGAGTTTCTGGAAGATTTCAAGCGGAAGGAATGCCAACAATACGACAGAAACTTGTTTGATCTGATCAAAGATTGGGTCTCGCACCCCGCAAAATTCAGGGCGGATGGTAACAAATTTTATTCAATATCTTCCTTAGAACCACAATTCAGGTATATAGCAATGATGACCTGTAGGTTGTACGGGAGGGAGGACACCGCACACTTTTACCTCCCGTGGGTGCCTCTGATTCACACAGTCGCTGAAGGTTTTTCCTTCGACTGGGCCAAACTGTTGTCAAACAATCTAACAAGGTCGTGGGTAATCACATGGCGAGTTGTGGCCTAAAAAGATATGAACATGAGTATTCGCCTCATGACGACATCTTCTGAGGGGCGAGATCTTATGCTGAGGTCCTAAGTCAGATTCAAACCCTGTTGCCCGAGGAGATGGCCGATTTCTTCAAATTTCAAGAACACCGACAAAGCTGCCTTCCCCTAGTCTTACAGGGTAAGAACCCACCGACTGCAGATGTACAACAAACAAAAGCCAAGGGCTCCAAAGATTCAGGACCTGACCAAGGGGAAAATCATGAAAAGAAAAAGCAAACCAGGGACCCGAAACAGGAAGCTGAGATCCCCAACTCTTCAAGAAAGCAATCCTCGATTGTTACCCTGGGGAAATCATCCAAGGAAATCGACAGTCCCATCGTTTCTGTCACTCCCCTACAGTCCACGAAGGGGATCCACGGCAAGGGATGTATTTTCAGCGAAGAACTAACGCCTATTACTGTAGAAGAGTTGCCTCTGAACAAATTTTTCTTTGATAAGAAGAGAAAGGTCGTTGTGAAGCAAGAGCTTTACCGAGAAGCGAGCATGGTAGCCAAAAATTTCAAAATCCTAGCCGATGGAAAAGCCATGAAAAAGGAGGAATTCACAACTCAGATAACAAGGACGTTGGGGGCTTTTTCTATATCCAACCAATACTCTGTCGGATCCCTAAAAGAACAATTAAAGCGGAAGAACCACTTGATCAGAACTGTGGAGGCTAAGCTAGCTACAACAGAAGCTACTATCAAAGATCAGGTGAACACAGGTCTAGAGCTAGTCAGAGAAGTCGATCAAAAATAAATTGAGCGGCTCAAATCTGATCTCAAACAAACACATTTGTCGGCCCAGACTAGTCAGTCACAGATAAACCAACAAGAAGAATTGATAGGGCAGTTACAGGCAAAATTAAATTTTTCCGAGAGCTAGGTGATAGATATTGGGATATTCCAATCCCAAGCTATCGAAACCCGAAAAAGAGTGTCAAAAACTCAACAAGATTTACTCGCTAAAGTAGAAACCATTCAAAACCACTGTCAGATCATTGATCAAGTGATGGAAGACATCTCTTTGAGAGAAAGAGAAGTTGGGGCGGCTCGGGTTGCTTTCCAAGAGACTGTCATAGCCACGATGAAAAAGGAAATGGGTAGTAGTTCCAAGCTCTCCATCCCAGAGCATACCAGAGGTAACATCTTGTTGAAGGCGTGGGAGCGAAACATATCAGAGAGAAGAGAACATGCTAAAGAGGTAAGAAACTCTTATGAAGAAACCTTCAGCTTTATAGATGAAAGTTTGTTGAGTCTCGATAATGAAAGCAACACTAGGACACTGGGCCAGATTGATATAGCCAAGCACCTGATAAATATCAAGGAGAACGAGGAAAAAGAGTGGGCTAAAATATCAAAGATTAGCCAGACTGACATAGTCCAAGTGGATAAATGGTTAATAAAACCAAGTATACATTTATGTTCTATCATCGCCAAAGACCGACAAGTGGGAGGAAGGTTGCCACAGTTAGCGAAGGATTGTTACACTTTTGAGGCAAACCACTAAGCAGAGCCTTCCAGGTTGATAGCCCAGTTGGTGGAGAGGTGTGTCACTTACACCAAGCAGGCGAAAGGATAGGTTCCCGGTACCAAATAATGACAAGTGTCTACCTATTCTATTTTTAGAACCCGAAGAGTAAAGAAAAGAAGGTGTTCCACCCGCATGAAAGATGACAAAGGAAAAGAAGCAAAACGCTTGAACATCTCATTTTGTAACCAAAATTTTTGGGAACGATTGAAATTAAAATGTTCATAAATTTGTATATATAGGCATTTTGAAGAAGGAAAGAGGGCTGGACCTTTTTTGGCCGATTGTAATAGAGACTTTTTCGTTGAAAATTAATACAAAGCAATTCGAAGATTCTTGATTCTGTCAAGACTGAGTTATGAGTTTGTTTCCTCTGTTATCTTATATTCAATTTCATTTCGCATATATATGATTGATGAATGCTTCACTGCAATTTAGTATAACCTCTACAATGGTGATCAACTTTTAGATGTCTAATTGTTTGCAGTTTTTCTTCTATATCGGCTATCAGCAGGTACAAGACCTGTGAATTTTTTTTAGATCTTTATATTTTATTCTTCGTTAGATTTCTTCTTGTCTTTTTTGTCTTCTGTTTATAGGGTGAGATTATCCCTTGATAGGAGCCCTGCATTATAGACAACTTAATGTTTTCTCACATTTCTCACATGATTTATTAAAAATTAACTCAGTTACGGGAAAAGGCCTTTGGTTTGCATTCTATCTGTGATTTCAGATTCGAGAGTACTCTTTTTACGATCCAAAATTTGAGGCAACATCATAAACCTCAAACTTTCCTTTAACTTTCCCTGTTCCTCTATGACTGTCCCCGTCGCTAGACAACCCAATATTGAACCCGACTTGTTGGATCAAACCACCATCGCTTTGAACCTTTTCGACACCATACTTAAAACAACCACCACCCGGGTAGAACTCGAATGTTCATGGGCCTCCATTGAACGTGATATAAGCATCCAGGAACTTTTGGAAGCGAGACAGAGGCAACTTAGAAATCAGCCTTAGCTTCTTTTCCCGAAGGTTGATCCTCCCCCTTTTTTATCTTTCACACCACTTTCGGATTCCTAGACCCTGTACTTTCTAGCCTTAAGTACAGACTCTGGAACAACAGACTGTGTGTCCACCATATAGTCTTGGAGATTCTCACCCGCTATTGGGGGTCGAATCCAATCTTCCTGTGTTGGTCCACCGAACGAACCCTTGATTATTCAAAAGCCCATTTTGGAGTCAGCTTTATCCTTTCAGGCACATGTTTGACTGTTATGAGTTGGTGGAGCATCGCCGACAGTGGTTGGTTGTTGGTCATCTCTATTAATAACTTCCACAATGGTTCTTATGATTGGTGTATAATCGTTGTATTCTTGTATTGTGGAAATTGACTTGATAGTTCGACATGGTTTGAATTGGTTGATTTGAGAAATGGAATTGGGCATACAGTTGTTGTCTCCTTGTATTAGATTGATAGCTCAACATCGTTTGATGTTTTGATTCGAAGAAATTAGACATGTACAGTCACATAAATGCTCTTGCATTTCGTTGAATGGTCTGGGTTTCCTACAACATGCTTAAGTTGAATGGATGGTTGTTGTTACTGGGTGTTTTAATTGTCAATCAGAAGTATTGAAATTTTAAAATCGTAATAGTCGTGGCTTGGTTGTTCAATGCATATGGTTATGTTTATCGTTTGGTTACACCATCAGGGATGAGCATGAGTTTTATAACAATATTATTTCATTGCAATTTGATTATTAAGTTGTTTAGAGGAATGGAATCGACCACGATTTTTGTGTCTGTGTTTGATTGAAGAAATAATTCATGGGCAGTGGTTGATGTTTTGATGTTGAACATAATCAGAACAAGTGACTGTGTGTTCATTTGGGAATTGTTTTAAATATTAAATGGGACAAATGTGAAGAAACATAACTCTTGTACAGGTTGTTTGGAGGGCATATTGTTTGAGTTTGATGACACTGTGTTAAAGATTTAATTGTGGACAATGAACAAGTTAATACACAAGAATGATTAAATTATGCACATTAGTTGTTAAAATTGATTACAATGATTATTTGGTTAGTGTTGGATCTTTTGCGTTGATATAGAATGGTTATGGATTACTTAATTAATTTTATGAACAATATCCACTCTCCTCCCTACCATTATTTTACTTTTCACTAATTACAATCCCCTCTCCTTCCCATATTTATTTTTCACTCCCTGTTCCTAAAATTTAATTACAATTAAGAGGAATTATGCATGGTAACAGTTTGAAATCGAAGTTTCTTGGATGGATTACAGTGACATGTTCTTTGGTTTAAGTTACAGTTAATTGTTTGTTGCCTATGAGCAGTAACCATGATTCTTTTTCCCCTTATTTTAACATTTTTCATGTTGAGATTTGGTAGCTTGGAGGTACTTTTTCATTGGCAGCGCTTAGCATGCGGAAGTGACCAAGCAAATTTTCTCCTAGTGACTTTATAAAGTGATTTTATAAAGTTGAGTCTTTTAATTTCGAAATGTAAAAGTGACTCTATGATGTTATGGGTCACTTTATTAACTTAAGTGACCTCAATGAATGATTAAATTGTGACCATTGATCTCAAGGGTAAGTGAAGAGTCACTTGAGGGAGATCAAGGGTTAGAGGAGTTACAATTCGAAATTGATAAAAGGCAGCCCAATAGGAGATGAGGGCACACTTGTTGAGGAGAGCTTGAGGGAGATTGAAGGGGCATGCATCCCAAGGAAGTTTCTTAGCTTGGAGGGAAAGGGTTTCTACAGCCAGGAGGAGGCACGCATCCCTAGGAGGATTGGCATGCATTCCTAGATAACATCAACATCAGTGGAGGTTGTATAGTATGGTTTGGAGGAGGTCGTACAACATCTTTTACTTGCCTTGTAGCTCCAGATAACTCATAAATATTTGTTGTGTATTGGCACGAGTTTCTAGGAGTTTTCTCCGCTGATAAGAAGTTCGTACAGTACGGTACAGATCTATACATTAATTTTGGGCACGAAAATCAAGATTGTATATGTTGTTAGTGACTGTATAGTTCGTACAGGTTGTCTTGGAAGTTTGTTTATGATTTCAGACTGTATTACATTGGATATTTGTGTTGTTTTATGCTCAGAAAGAGTGAAAGTTCAGATGTAAATGCTAAGTTTAAGCTGTTGTTATACTAAAAGATTTCCCTAAAACTGAATAATAAACTTTCTCCTCAATTTGTCACATTTTCTGTGTTATTCTTCTTGGGGTTTTACCCAGATTTTTCATGGTGCATTATGGATAATTTGTCCACTGTTAGAATATGATTCTACTGCAGATTTAGTTTCAGAACTACATTATTTAGTGTTTCTGCTCATTAAGTTAAAATAGTAAAGGTTTTAATACTTGGTTGTTATGACTTAATTGGAGGCTGAAATCTGGGTATAATATAGTGAATTTCTGAACTAATTTCAACATGGTATCAGAGCAGGTGCTCTGAAGTTTAGTGGGCATAATTTTGGCACTTGGGACAACAAGTGATTTGCTGGTACATTTGCTTGAAGAAGACATAAAAAGGTTCTTTGTCAGGTGGACAAAGATGACTTCTCAAGGAGAACAAATTGTGGTCATTTGCGAACACCGTTGTAGCTGTACCTACAAATCTCACAACTCTTGATGTTCATGAGGTGAATGAAGCTAAGACTCAGAGAATAATCTTGGATGGGGTCAAAGACCACCTTATTCCACACTTGGTTGAGAAAAAGACAGCCAATGGAATGTGGGTTGCACTGAAAGACTTGTATGAGGCTAAGAACGAGAATCAGAAAATGGCTCTCCAGGACAAGCTCCATGGAGCTAGGATGGTCAAAGGAGAGTGTGGCCACCTACATCACCCGGGTTGCACAGGTGAAGGACAAGTTGGCAGCTATTGGAGAATTCATTCCCGACTCAGAGTTGGTGCAGATAGCCCTCAAAGGCTTCACCAAGGAGTGGGAGGTTTTTGTCAAGTGTGTGGTGGGGAGAGAGAATATCCCTGACTGGATCAGATTGTGGGATGATTTTATCTAGGATGAGATCTAGGAGGGGTCTTAGGAAAAGGTATTGGATGGTGCATATGAGAAGAACGTTTCTCTTGTGGCAAAGGGCAATGAGAATAAGAAGGACATGAGCAAGGTGAAATGCTTTGCATGTCACAAGACTGGCCACTATGCTAGTCAATGTCTGAACAACAAGAAGAAGAAACCAAAACCGGAGGTGGCAGCATCAACAATGGTTGTATATTTTGCTGAGAAATTTGAGAAGGAGTTCTCTCTCATGGTTGGTGTTGTGGGCTGTGGATGCTTAGTGTTCAAGGACATTGAGTCATGGTTTGTGTACAGTGGTGCCTCTCGGCACATGACTGGGTTGAGGTCAGTGTTCCTCGATCTTACATAGATAGACTCAAACTGTAGAGTGAATTATGGAGTCGGCCCACAACTTGCAGTAAATGGGGTTGGAAGGGTGAGATTCCAAATAGATTCAGGAGGTCTTCTAGAGGTTGGCGAGGTGTATATATTCTAGAGTTGAAAGTTAATTTTCTCTCAGTGTCATCTTTGGATGAGAGTGGATTTGGAGTTGTTTTCTATGGTGGACATGTGTTTTTATATTCTGTGGAAGCAATTGCTAACAGAACAGTGATGCTTGGTGTCAAGTATGAGGGCTTGTACAGGTTGTTGGGTAGACCTGTGTTGGGGTCCAGTGGATTTCTGGACTCCGATTCTGTGTCAGAGAGTTGGCAGGTAGCACATGAGAGAGAGTTGATACATGGAACACAATCTTCTTCCATGACTCTCATAGGACTCAGCAGGCATGATTCGACACAGATGGATGCTGAGGAGAGTGTGCAGTCTCTTAGGAGCATGTCTTCAGTTCATGGTACAACGAAGGTAGCATCAGAGGCTTCCAGTGCAGTGGGAGTAGTGGCTTCATGTTCAGAGGGAGCAGAGATTTCTAGTACAGAGGGAGCAGCTATGGAAATTGATGAGATGGAGACAGATTCTGGTGGTGATACCAAAAGTACCTCTCTCGCTAAGAGGGAGTGTTGAGATTTGGTAGCTTGGAGGTACTTATGCATTGGCAGCGCTTAGCATGTGGGAGTGACCAAGAAATTTTTCTCTTAGTGACTTTATAAAGTGATTTTATAAAGTTGAGTCTTTTAATTTCGAAATGTAAAAGTGACTTTATGATGTTATGGGTCACTTTATTAACTTAAGTGAACTCAACGAATGATTAGATCATGACCATTGATCTCAAGGGTAAGTGAAGAGTCACTTGAGGGAGATCAAGGATTAGAGGAGTTACAATTCTAAATTGATAAAAGGCAGCTCATTAGGAGATGAGGGCGCACTTGTTGAGGAGAGATTGAGGGAGATTGAAGGGGCATGCATCCCAAGGAAGTTTCTTATCTTGGAGGGAAAGGGTTTCTGCAGCCAGGAGAATGCACGGATCCCTAAGAGGATTGGCATGCATTCCTATATAGCATCATCATCAGTGGAGGTCGTATAGTACGGTTTCGAGGAGGCCATACAACATCTTTTGCTTGCCTTGTAGCTCCAGCTAACTCATAAATCTCTGTTGTGTATTGGCATGAGTTTCTAGGAGTTTTATTTGCTGATAAGAAGTCCGTATAGTAAGGTACGGATCTGTACCTTAATTCTGGGCACAAAAATCAAGATTGTATCTATTATTAGTGACTGTACAGTTCATACAGGTTGTCTTGGAAGTCTGTTTATGATTTCAGGCTATATTACATTGGATATTTGTGTTGTTTTCTGCTCAGAAAGAGTGAAAGTTTAGATGTAAATGCTGATTTTAAGTTGTTGTTATACTTAGAAATTTCCCTGAAGCTGAAGAAGAACTTTCTCCTCAATTTGTCACATTTTCTGTGTTATTATTCTTGGGGTTTTACCCAGATTTTTCATGGTGCATTATGGATATTTTGTCCATTATTAGAATATGATTCCACTGCAGATTTAGTTTCAGAACTAAATTATTTAGTGTTTCTTCTCATTAAGTGCAACTAGTAAAGGTTTTAATACTTGGTTGTTATGACTTAATTGGAGGCTGAAATATGGGTATAATATAGTGAATTTATGAACTAATTTCAACATTTCACTCAATACAAACCCCTTGCATATCTCAAAACCTGTATTCACCCCCTACTCATTGACATCGGGTAAACAATTTGTATGGATTGGATTGCATGAGTCTGATATGTTGCTGAGCCAAAATGTATTTCATATTTTTTAAAAGAGTTTTCATGTATGGTTGATAAAGAAACTATTTTCTAATCAATTATGCATACATGAATGAGCTTTTCAAGTAAAAGGTTGAAAATTGAGGCCCACCACACCCATGACAAAGGGAAAGCCACTACAGCCCCTTCCTCACCTTCAAATGATTCTGATGAATTTGTGTCCTCTCGCATGCATTTGAGGGACGATTTCTCTCAAGTGATCAACGAGATTAGGCCTAACGACTCCACACAACCTAAGGAAAATTCAGAGAGATTAAAAGGTGATAACAACAACAAGGTAAAGATTGCCTCATAGGCTGGAAAATATGGATTTTAAGTTGTTTTTATTTATTAATTGTTGAGGATAGTTGACTTCAGTTGTTTTTTTTTTGGACAACATGTTTTTGGATATATTGGTAATATATTTTGGAAACAATTGCAAATATCATTGAGATAAACTATCAAACGTGAATGTGATGATGGGAGTCACAAGGAGGGATGTTTGTTAAATTAACTAGTTGTGTTATGATTGTTAAAAGATAAAGGGAGTCACAAGGGGTCCCACCTACTAGTTATTATTTATTTAAAACCCTTATTATGATTTATTACTTTTCCCCCTAACTAAAAAGTTGGTTGAGTTTTTAGTTAACTTAACTAATGAAGTAGTTCAACTACTTCAACCAATTCTAATTTTCTTAAAGGCAAAAGGAAAGGGAGGAACAAGAAGAGGATAGAAGGAGAAGCATACTAAGGTTTGTTCTTTGAGTTTATGTTGAGATAGTTCAGTTTTCATTCATTCCTTAATTTATCACAAGCCTAATTCTTTTTTATGATAGCAGGGTCTTATTGTAGACAAAAAGATTCATGGCTGAATTATATCATCCAGACACTTGTTTTTCATAGGTGTTGATCTATCTTTGATAGTCTGTGTAGACTTGTCTGTTTGTGAATTAGTTTTCATGAATGACAAAGGCTATTGTG
>JZKD02S1769504.1:516421-528818 GCA_000966675.3 Picea glauca | reverse complement strand
CGAACTTCCTTTTTTATAAGGTTTTTACACAGGAAAATGCAACTTCTTTTCTCAGGAAAAGTTCTTCTCCCTTCTCTCTTCAGGAACTCAGGCCACTGACCCCTTTGAAGGCAACCGATAGGTTTACATCATTAACGGTCATAGGGATGACGAAAATAATGTGTAACAACATGACACCGATGGAAAAAAAACAAGGAGCATTCTTAGTGGTGTCGAGTTAGGACAAGAATTTTGGGTAGAGGTAGTGGGTATGACATGTTACCTCATCAATCAATCACCCTCATCAACACTAGAAGATAAAAATCCACACGAGGCATGGATTGGTAAGAAACCCTCTCTTGAACATATCAGAGTGTTTGGTTGTGATACTTATGTACATGTTCCAAAGGAAAATAGGAGTAAGCTGGATAATAAAGCTGAAAAGTGTATCTTTATTGGTTATAAAGATGGTGTGAAAGGTTATAATATTTGGAACCCATAAACTAAGAAGACTGTTTATAGTCGAGATGTTGGTTTTAGAGAGGTGATAGATGTTCCCAAACAAGAATTCCTACCAAGGCAAGAAGAACCTGAGAAAATAGAGTTTGAGTTGGATGATGCAAAATCTAAATCAACAAAAGTAGAAGAAGAAGAACCTCATACACCGGTATTGAGGATCAATGAGGGAAAGAAGGCAACCAGAAAGGTATAGTCCACATGATTTTCGTTCTAATTTTTCTTTATCTATTACTGATCATGATCCCATAACTGTCAAGGAAGCAGTGAATTCAGAGGATACTAAACTCTTGAAGAAGACCATGGTTGAAGAAATGGATTGCTTGGATAAGAATGAGGCATGGGATCTAGTTGATTTGTTAGCTGGAAGAAAATCTGTTGGTAGAAAATGGTTGTTTAAGAAGAAGTTTAATGCAGAAGGAAAAGTGGAGAAATACAAAGCTCGGTTAGTAGGAAAAGGTTATTCCTGGGTAGAGGGAATTGACTTTGGTGATATTTTTTCTCCTGTTGCTAATTTAACTTCTAATAGATTTATTTTTTCTATTGTTGTTTCTTTTGATCTTGAAGTGGAATAGATGGATGTGAAGATAACATTCCTACATGGGGATCTGGAAGAAGAAATCTACATGAAGTAACCATAAGGCTTTGTAGTGAAGGGAAAGAAAGAGTTGGTATGTAAGATAAAAAAGTCACTATATGGTCTGAAGCAATCACCTAGGATGTGGTACCAAAAGTTTGACACATACATCCTTGGATTAGGATTTGTGAGAAGCAGGGTTGATCATTGTATATATTCCAAGCAGGTTGGTAATCACTTCATTTATGTAGTGTTGTATGTTGATGACATGTTGTTGGTAGGAAATAACATGGATGTTATCAAGGAGGTGAAATCGTAGCTATCCTCCAAATTTGACATGAAAGATCTCGATGTTGCTAACTTCATTCTCAGAATGGGGATTAAAAGAGATCATGCAAACAGGAAACTCTGGTTGAATCAGAGAAAATATGTTGAGACCATATTGCAAAGGTTTAATATCCATGTAAGTAAACCGATCAAGGTTCCTATTCCTATAGGTGTAAAGTTATCTGCAGATCAGTGTCCTAAGACACATGAAGAAGAAGAGGACATGTCCCATGTTTCATATTCCAGTGTAGTTAACAGTTTGATGTATGCAATGATCTGTACTAGAATGGACATTACACATGCAGTGGGAGTTTTGAAAAGGTATATGTCAAAACTATTGAATTTTCTCTATGTGCTAGGCTCAAGTGTGAGGTTTATTTCATTTAGCATGTACTTGAACCATAAAAAATGTAGCAACACCATACACAAGTGCTGCAATAACCAAGATCACAAGAAGAATAACCATGCACAAGAACACAAGAAGTACCATGGGAAAACCCTTCTCAAACAAGGGAAAAACCCAACGATCCTTTGCTATATTCTCAAGAGAAGATCCCCCAACACATAAACCCTAGATGCACACAAGAGGGTTCTCTACAACCTTGAAACTAGTGCCCAAGAGAGGTGTGCACTTCAGCCGTACAAGTAGGTCTAAAATTTCCAAATGACAAGTGAGAGTGTGTGTTTCCTCAATGTGGAATTACCTCTATTTATACAAGACTAGACACAACAATAGGTGTGTCTCTTGGCACAATAGGGACGACCTCAATAACTCAGTAATATGATTAATCATTACTCAAATATTAATTATCTTCCACATATGGTGGGACTAACTTGTACCCTTTACATCATAATTAGGGTTACAAGTAAATCTTACACTCAGAAAATATAGCAAGGGATCCAAATATCCACTAGTGCTCAACCACTAAGGACACGTCCACCTGTGCTCAACCACAGGGACTTCGTACTCAATAGATATCAACTAAGTCCATAGGAGAATCATCTAGAGTACCATCTCAAGACGACTCAACTGAGTCCACATGAATTCAAGGCAAGAGACCATCTCAAGATGACTCAACTCAGTCCAGAGGAGTACAAAGCAAGAGACCTCACGTCATCACAACTCAATCCAGAGTTTGACGCACACCCATCACATGGAAACACCCAACACTTGGTATCTCACTCACAGATGTCTCAACTCAGTCCAGAGGAGAATGATCTAGAGGATGTCTCATGAAGTTGCAATCAACAACAGTCCCTCTCAGCTAGGGAGGCATTATCCACTAGGCCAATTCTCTCACGAAAGTACTCGAACTTTGTCCTGGAAAGTGGTTTGGTTAAGACATCTACAACTTGCTCATGTGTAGAAAGGTATTGCATGTGTACTGCTTTCCTCTGCACCATATCTCTGATATAATGGTATTTGATCTCAATGTGTTTCGATTTATCGTGAAACACATGATTCTTTGAGAGCTTCACATAGCTCTATTTATTGCAATGGATAACGATAGAATCCATCTCATGAAAAAATAAATCTGTAAGGATATTGGGAAGCCACACTGCTTCACAAATTTCCACACATAACGCTATGTACTTTGCTTCTGTGGTACTCAAAGCCACAAATCTTTGTTTCCTACTACACCAGGATACCATGGCAGATCCCAAAGTAAAACAACAAATGGATGTGCTCTTCTAGTCCACTGCACTCCCTACCCAATATACATTGACATATCCCTGCAATCTCATGTCTACCCTTGAGGCATATCTCAAGCCATATCCAACTGTGCCTCGTAGCTATATCAACACATGCTTCGCTGCTATCCAGTGAGTTTGTCTTGGCTGACTCATAAATTGACTGAGTGCATTCACTGCATAACATATATCAGGTCTGGTGTTAACCAGATACATCAATGATCCAATAATCTTTTGGTAAAGATGTGGATCAATCTGGCCTGAATCAACAGAAGCCTCATTCATTTTCTTCAAATCCATCACCATCAGTGTAGGCATGGATTTGCAGTCTGTCATACAAAATTTCTTCAATATCTCCACTGTATATTTTTCTTGACTTAGGAAAATCTCATCAGTCCTCTGCCATACTTCTAGTCCCAAGAAGTAGTGCATCATACCCAGACCCTTCATCTCGAATTCAGAAGTCAATGCACGCTTTCATTCAACAATAAGACTTTCTGAACCGATGAGGAATAAATCATCAACGTACATGACCAAAATCATGCACTCGTCACCAACAATATGGTAGTATAGGTTTGGATCAACAACACTCTTGTTGAAGTCCAAACTCATCAGAAATCCATCCATCTTCTCGTACCAAGAATGAGGTGCCTATTTTAATCCATACAGGGCTTTCTTCAACTTGCACACAGAGATTTATGTTCATGTATCACGAATCCATATGGCTGCTCGATGTAAATTTCTTCCTCAATCTCACCATTGAGAAAGGTTGTCTTTACATCCATCTGATGTAGTCTCCAACCCATGGATGCTTCTAGGGAAATGATAGTACATATGGAAGTGTAACGACACAGGAGAAAATGTCTCCTCATAATCAATTCCCTCCACCTGAGAGAATCATCTGGATACAAATATCATTTTGTACTTCTTGACACTTCCATCAGTTGCATGCTTGATCTTATAGATCCACTTGGAAGTCACCAAAAACTTCCCTTCTGGTCTCAAAACAATATCCCACACATCATTCTTCATGATAGACTAATACTCTTGTGTCATGGCATCTTTCCAAACCTGCTGACCTGTTGCTTCTCCATGACAAGAAGGCTCAGTATCAATGATGTGGCTCATGGCTGAAACATAGCTCTAAAATCACGTGGTCTCTTGCTCTCTCAGAATGTGCCTCGAGGAGATGCATGCCCCTCTGCCTCCTGCAGAGTATGTCGAGCCCAAGCAGGGATTTTATGGCCCATTGCAATGTATCTGGGAACACCAACTAGAGCTATGGAATCAACTGGATCAACTGGATCAATGATTATCTCCCTCTAAACTGCTAAAGGGGGAGAAGGTATTGTCTCGTTGTCAATCTCCATCTGACATTATTTGGATCTTCGGAAGGCTATCTCTTCCACAAAGATGACATCTCTGCTCACCTCAATCTGTCTCTGACCAGGGATGTAGATCCGATATTCCTTAGAAGATTCATTGTACCCCACAAATGTACCATTTTTGCTTGAAGGGTCTAGTTTGGACCTCTTTTCCTTAGGTATATGAAAGTATATTGGACACCCAAATATCCTGAAGTGTCCAAACTCAGGCTTCACTCTGGTGAAGTCTTCTTCGGGAGTCATGTTCTTCAAAATATGATGAGGACTCTTGTTCTGAACATATGTTGTTGTCATGGATGCTTCTGCCCACATAATCATAGGTGGATTCCAATCATATATCATTGCTTTGGTTGCCTTAATAATGGTTTTGTTCTTCCTCTCTACAACCCCATTCTGTTGAGGGTTATAAGGAACGATGTACCCCTCTTGATCCCTACTTCAATACATAAATCACTGAAATATGTGGAGGTGTACTCTCCTCCATTATCTGATCTTAGCACCTTGATCCTCCTCCCGGTCCGGTTCTCAACTTGAGCTTTAAACTCTTGAAATATTGCAAGGACTCCATCCTTGGTTTTTAAGAAGTAAATCCATGTATTTCGAGAGTGATCATTGATGAAGAGCACATAGTACAAATATCCATTCAAAGAAGCAACAGTAATGGGTCCACACACATCTGAATGTATCAAGTCCAAGATCCCCTTGGATCTATTGTCACTGCTCAAGAAGGACCCCTTGACATTCTTGCCAAGAGAACAACCTATGCAAACACCATCATGTTGGAGTTGTATCTTTGGAAGGCCTATTACCATCTTCCCCAGAGTGGGAAGGGATCTATAATGGATATGAGCAAGTCTCTTATGCCATAGCTCGCTCAAGTTGATAGTATCATGTAACATGGCTTGGACTGGTCGAACATTCAACCTATATAGGTTGTTTTCTCAAACACCAATCACTCGGGAAGAATTCATATGTGAGTTCTTGTGCCATGTAAGAAATTTTCCTTCAGAGAAGGTAACATTGTAGCCTTTATCCTCTAAGGAAGAAACATAGATTAGGTTCCTTTTCATCTTAGTTACATATAGTACCTCACTCAACTGAAGGATGTCAGAATCTAGTTGGAATGTAGAAGTTCCAACCCCTTTCACATTATATATGGCATTGTCTCCAAGTACAACATGTAGACTTGACTCTTTCTCAACAAGGTATGTCAGATGATATCTATATCCAGTCATGTGCCTGGAGGCACCATTGTCAATTAACCAAATATCACTATTAGTAGGAACTGTACCTGAGAGTGTTGATATGAAGAAGAAGGCTTCATCTTTTATGTCTTCATCTCTCTGATGTGGCTTTGTATCCACATCAGTAGTGGAGGCAAGTTGTCTTCCTTTCTTCCTGGTAGGAAAATCTCTCACAATGTGCCCATACTTGTCACATCTGAAACAATTAATCTTTGATTTGTCTTTTCTATGTTCATGACTTGAGGTTGATGAAGTCTTCTTGTCTTTGAATTCTTTTCTAAAGTTTCTTCTATTTATTCTTTTTCCTTTCTTTGTATGAAAAGCAAGAGAATGATTTTCATCATGAGGGGAGTCTTTCACTCCTCTGACTATAATTTTGGTTTCTTCCTGGGTGTAGTCTTTCCATAGACGATCAAATTGAGGTAGATCTACTCTACCACCGATACTCTGAAGAAATGGTTCCCAATGTCTAGGAAGAGCATTGAGAGTAGTCAAGACAAGTTTTTTGTCTGATATAGTTTCTCCAATGGCACCTAGCTGATCTCTAATCTTTGAAATCTTCATGAAGAAGGTAGAAAAAGTGTCATCTTTCGTCATCTTGATATGTTGAAGTTGGATCTTCAATGTAAGAGATCTGAGGGTGTTGGTACTCTCAAACATATTCTTCAATTCATCACACAAGGTAGGAGATTATCTCTCACTGAATAGATGTTTATCTTCCTTGCTTTGACGTCATATTCCTTCCATTCTTCCTTCTCTTCATCGATAGTTTTTTCTGGTAGAGCCTTTTGTATCACACTCAATAGGTCATCCTCTTCAAGGGTAATCTGTAGTCTTGATTTCTAAGAATTGAAGTTTCTTGATCCATCAAGCCTATATTCCACCAAAGTTTTGTTCTTCATGGTTTGCAAATTCTTCCACAAACCCTTGGCAACTAGGCTAGGAAACCTAATGGCTAGGCTAGGCTAGCAACCCTAGGTTTCGTTAGACTTATGATTGCCAAAAATAAGCCTTGAAAGTCAGAATAACACTGGTAAGCTTGAAAAATCCTTCAATGGGCTGCAGAAACCCTAAAACTGAAATTTTTGCAGAAACCCTAGGGCCAAAAATCAAAAGTTCTCCAATTTGCAATCTGAGAGTCTCTGGAGATGCACTGAAGGAGGCTGTACACTCCTATGCCAAAATTGTCCCCAACGTTTTAGTGTAGGGTGCTGAAATAAGCAAAAAGGAGAGGGATGTACCTTTTTTTGGAAACCCTAGAGAGTTGTACTTTTCTGCAACTCGAAGGTGATGGCTGGTCGAAAACTTGTGCAATGGGTCTTCAAGAACTCTTCTCTGATACCATGTTGAATTTTCTCAATGTGCTAGGCTCAAGTGTGAGGTTTTATTTCATTTAGCATGTACTTGAACCATAAAGAAATGCAACAACACCATACACAAGTGTTGCAATAACCATGATCACAAGAAGAATACCCGTGCATAAGAACACAAAAAGTATCTTGGGAAAACCCTTCTCAAACTAGGGGAAAACCCAACAATCCTTTGTTATATTCTCAAGAAAAGATCCCCCAACACATAAACCCTAGATGCACACAAGAGGGTTCTCTACAACCTTGAAACTAGCGCCCAAGAGAGGTGTACACTTCAACCATACAAGTAGGTTTGAAATTTCCAAATGACAAGTGAGAGTGTGTGTTTCCTCAATGGGGAATCACCTCTATTTATACAAGACTCAACACAACAATAAGTGTGTCTCTTGGCACAATAGGGCGGACCTCAATAAATCAATAATATAATTAATCATTACTCAAATATTAATTATCTTTCACATATGGTGGGGCCGACTTGTACCCTTTACATCATAATTAGGGTTACAAGTAAATCTTGCACTCATACAATATAGCTAGGGTTCCACACGTCCATTAGTGCTCAGCCACTAAGGAAACGTCCACCTGTGCTCAACCACAGGGACGTCATACTCAATAGATCTCTATCTCAACTAAGTCCATAGAAGAATCATCCGGATTACCATCTCAAGCTGACTCAATTGAGTCCACAGGAGTGCAAGGTAAGATACCATCTCAAGCTGACTCAACTCAGTCCAGAGGAGTACAAAGCAAGAGACCTTATGTCATCACAACTTAGTCCAAATTCTGACGCACACCCAACACTTGGGTTCTCACTCATAGATGTCCCAACTCAGTCCATAGGAGAACGATATGGAGGATGTCTCATGAAGCTACAATCAACAACACAAACTAGAGAAGGAGCATTGGACAACAATAAAGAGGGTCTTCAGGTATTTGTGTGGCACTACTAGTTATAGATTGTGCTACCAAGGAAGACTAGGATTGGACAGAGTGTTGGACATACATGGGTTTGTTGATGTAGACTGGGTTGGAGATCTGGATCGCAGAATATCTACAAGTGGGTATGTGTTTAACCTATATGGAGGAGCAATCAGTTGGATGATCAAAAGACAGGTTGTAGTGTCACTCTCAAGTATAGAAGTTGAATACATGGCAACCACTCTTCAAGAAAGGAAGCAATATGGTTAAAGAGATTGTGTTCATGTATTGGGTTGGTACAACAAGTAGTGAGATTAGATTGTGACAGTCAGAGTGCAATCTTCCTGGCAAAAAACTCTCCTTATTATTTGAAGACAAAGCATATTGTTGTTCAATATAACTTTGTGAGAGACATGGTTGAAGAAAAGAAGGTGTTGTTGAAAAAGGTTGACACTTTGAAGAATGTTGCAGATTCATTGACAAAGTCTATGAGCACAGAGAAGTTCTCTTGGTGTAGAGTAACAATGGACATTGCTGCCCTAGATTGTTGACTATGTAATCCTGTGAACCTCTGTATGCAAAGAAAACAACAAGTGGGAGAATTTTGGGTATGTGTTATATTCTTTGCATGTGTGTATGTGGGCACGTTAGATTCGACAATTGCATCTGGCGATCCCAACTTCCTTCCCCCTTTTTGTCGTGTGCATCAGGCACTTTCCTGGGGGGGTCCCAGGTGGGGGCAAGATTGGACTAGGTGGGGGTGGTAGCCTAGAGCCTTTGGTGTTCGGGGCAGCACCTCGCAATTTTTTTTTGGGCAGTTTTTGCTATTTTAATGGTTTTTTCTATTTTTAGCGGTTTTCTAAATTAATCCCAAATTAAGGGATTAGGGTTTTGGTAGCTACGAAATACATAAAATATTGTATATATTGTATTGTGAATGGTGAAATTAATACAATGAAGAGTTGAAAGGTGCAACACCAAGGAAGGTTGGTTTTCTCCTAGTTAAGGGTTTCCAACGTAAATCTCTGTGTACTGACTGTATGAGCCATTGATTATTTTATGTTTTTCTTAAGACTCTATATGCATTGCTTTACTTCATAGGTTTAAAACTTATAGAATTGGTAGAGCCAATATCAGATGTCACATGTTAGATGGAGTCTTGGGCTTGATTGATGGAAGCTTGCAAGTCTTGGTTGAAAGTGGTTGCCATTTGGAGAGGGGGAATGCGAGTAAGGGAAAATGGGTGGGTGGGACCACAAAAAAGGACTTATAAGTGATAGGTACCAAGACAATCAAGGCCAAAAGGGAAATATAATGAAATAAGTGAAAAAATAGGGAATCTGGGAAGGGGTCGGGTCCATTGAAAAAAAAAAGAATTAAAAATGAAAGGTATGACTGTGACCAGGGAGAAAACGGGAATCCAATGGGATAGATCCCAAATAATTTTTGGACCACTATTTTTTTTTAATGTTTTTTTTACTCCTGCGAAGTTATACTCCGTCCCGAATAATACTGCAGTGACGAATTTCTCAAATGCTTAACATGAAGAAATGTGTAGTAATTTTACAACCATAATGCAAGAGGCACAGTTGCACATAAATAGGTCTTGTCTGTTTAGTTTTTGTTTCCTTCCCAAGGGTTAGGGTATTCAAGGGTTCTATAGACAAGGGTTTTCCCTGTGCTATAGCTCTCTGATATACGTACGGGGTTCAACAGTAGTACTTGGCCCAATATCTCAGGCACCAACTAAGGAGGCTAGACCGTTCCCTTAGCCGTACTACCCGACTACCTAGGTACTAGAGAGTATCTTCCCGAGTGTTGTTGTCTGTGGCATTATAGCAGTCAGGAGACCAATCGGTTTATCTATAGAGGGCTTCAGGAGATCTAGGTTGATTTGTATACAAGTGTTGTCTAATGCGCTACCACTCGAAGGGGTACCAACAAGGGTTACAACGGTGGCCAACGGATGTGCGTTTAGGTACCACTTGTATTTCCTGCATGTATTACTCCCCGATCGTAGTTTCATGTGCGTAACGACAAATCTCTGCAGCTTTAAGACGTCGGAATATATCTCTACCTTGAAAAAAAATTAACCCACAATTTTCTGTCGAGGAAAGTGCTCAGATACCACTTATAAGGTACCATGTCTATTTTACTAGCAGATAAGAGAAACAATGGATAAAATAACATCGGGATAACAACATAATACAAAAATACTGCAGAGATAACAACAAAACAACAAATTATATGGAATCACAACACCAGAATTATACCTTTATTGATAGTAAACAAGGTTCACTTGCCTCTTCGAGGGGGAAAGACCCAACATAGTAGAGCTCTATTACAATAATTCTTCAAGACAAAACTTCTCATACCCTCTACTCCTATTTATACTAAATCTATCTATCCAAAAGAACATTCTAGAGGAAGATCCTTCTAGAAGTGGAAGCTTCTATTAGGTCTTCTTACATTTGACTTATTCCTCCTTATTGCTAGTTATTAATATTGACCTTTATTACATGGAAACATATTATTCTACCCACTTGAGGGGTTAGGTAGGTTAGGTCCCTAACTGACGATAATGATCATATGGTTGACAATAACGGTGATAATAGGGGTAATTACCACCAACATTATCTTGATGATAACTACCTGAAAGATTCAATCAAGCAAGTTGTGAAGACACCCGTGTTCAGATCGGGTGAAAGTAGAACCTCAAAAATTGCATGCACATTGATATTATTAGAAATCAAATCACTATTTGGTTGGCCAGACAAAGGATTCACTACCCTACTGAAGTGAGTTGAAATGTATTTCTTACTTTGCATTGTCAATTGGTGTATGTAATTCGTAAAAATTCATCAACTACATTTATATTTATTTAAGGGGATGTTATAAAACATATATTGTATATAAACAATAGTAGTATAGATTGACATATCAAACATGTTCATCATAAGTCAAACATTTAACTGATTTAATCTCTGGCCATCTTACAGGGCACTAAAAGCTAAAATATTCCCTGAAGAGAATGTGTTGCCATCAACTTGCAGAGAAGCATGCCAATTGTTGGATGAGTTAGGGATTGAATATAAGCAAATTCATGAATGTAAATATGCTTGCATTTTATATAGACATGCATATCAAAACAAGGTAGAATGTCATGTATGCAAAGAGAAGAGATATCGTACAGATGTACAAGGTCCTACAATTCCAAAAAAGGTTTTACGTCACATGCCAATTATACTTAGACTTCAACAAATGTTTCGTTGCAAGTCACTTGCACAATTGATGGACTGGCATGCAAAGAACAGGAGTAAATATGGATTCATGCAAATTTTGGCTGACTCCAAAACAATGAAATACATATAGGAAAAATGACCAAGTAAATTCAAAGATGAACCATGTAGTATTAGATTTGGTCTTGCAATTGATGGAGTGTGCCCATTCTCTTTCCTCAACTCAAATTATAGTGTTTGTCTAGTCGGATTGATAGTATACAATATTCCGCCATGGATGAGTGTTAGAAAGGAGCACCTTATGCCGACTCTCATTGTTCCAGGAAAACATCAAGTTAAAAATATGGATGTTTATATTGCACCTTTTATTGATGAGATGCAAGTACTACAGAAAGGCATAATAATGTATGACATATCATGTCCTCCATCAAATAGGTCTTTCATGTTGTATGGTGTGCTATGTTGGACTATTCATGATTTCCCATGACTTGGTGTATGTTCTGGTAAGATAAAATATTTACGTATTCACACTCATAATTTATTTTCATCCCAACTTTCATACTTACTTTTATACTACTATTATGATGCTATTAACATTACTTATTGAATTGCAGGGCTTCAAACAAAGGGGATATTTTCATGTCCAAGATGTGCAGATCAATTTCAAGGGAGGTATTCTAAATATCTACATAAATTTATTTACGCAAACAACATGGTTTTTCTACCAATAGATCATAAGTTTAGAAATCGTCTAAAGAATCAATTTGATGGAAAAGTTGAAAATAGAGGCCCTCCCATGATTATGGGTCCAGGTGATTGGCTTAAGAAGTATGAAGATGATGAATTGAAAGGTTGGGAGGATTTTTTTGATCGAGGTGATTCAATTGAAGAACTACAACAAGTTGTAGTTAATATGCCAGAAGGAATGAAAAGGAAATCCATATTTTATGAGCTCCCTTACTGGAAGGATCTATTAATATCTCACCTATTATATCATATGCACATCTTCAAAAATATCCCAAATTCTATATTTCGACATATATCAAGTAAAGAGAAGGACACCTTATCTTTGAGGAGAGATATTTCTCTTTCGCGTACCAAATTTGATAGAAGACATTTGTGGCCAAACAGGGAAAATGAAACATATGCA
>JZKD02S1769504.1:450780-462925 GCA_000966675.3 Picea glauca | reverse complement strand
CATAAACCCTAACTCATTTGCTTGAATAACTCTCTTATCAACCATTGGATTTTGCTCAAAGTTTGCACACTTACTCTCCTTGGCCCATTGCACTTTTTGGAAAAGTTTGAGGGGATTTTAGTGGCTGATTTTCTTGCTGTAATACATTGAATGTTACATCCATAAGGCTGATATAATTTCTTGCAGACAAGTATTTACAAAAACCTTATATTTTGTGCTAGAATATTGGCTTTTCATCTTGAGATTAGCTAGTCTTTCTCTTGTATTTTCTACTTGGTCTCTAACACTTACTGAGAAACTTATAGTACCATTTACTTTCTGATATATATTTTTATCTACTGCTGAAAATTAGGGACATCAATCTTAACTTGTTGATCCAACTAACATATATCATTGCAAAGTGTCTTTTCTTGTGACTCGGGTAGGCACAATCATTCGAAGCAGAACTATACCTACGGGGAAGCAATTACTTGACATGCAAGGAATCTCTCCCTACCTTTTGTTCCACTTAGACTTGACATCTAGGGGCTTCACTTCCATTTCCCTCCATCTCCAACTCAACCCCCCTAGGGTCACTGAGATCGCCTCTCTAGAGTGACCTAATCACCCTTGAAGTGTGGGACCTACATCGAGGTGACATTGGTTGTAGGATTTCCAAGTTGTATCACTTGCTTTGTGGTTGGTTCAGGATTTTCCCAACCTACAACTTGTGCTATAACACCCCCAATAGAACTTGTGTAACTGAAGGGTTAAAATCAAATAACACTTGTATAATTGAAGGGTTAAGATCCAGTGAGATTCCATCACATTGGTTTCATTTTCATATGCATACAAGCATTGTCATTGGTCAAGGTTCCTTCCAGACTCATTTTGATCAGATTTCACAGAATTGTTATTTTTAGTAGTTTGTTTTTTTCCAATGTCTAGAGGTCTGGGCCCGCATGACAGAGATGACTACATATACACAATCCTTGTAAAAAAGAAAGTATAATGAGACTACTTTCATCCACATATGGGATGATCACTTTTACTCGTTTTTTTGCTTTTTTGTCAAAGATAGGTTAATGCCCCATCTTGTCAGGATCAATGTTTTTTGTTTTTTTTGTGTTTTTGGAGAAACACTACTTTTTTGACATGTATATAAATTAATAGTTTTGATGTATGACATGTACATGTTTAATGTCATATTTTCTATCATGTGACAATAGGGTGGTTCAAAGTTCTTCTTTGTGAAGGATGAGGAGTTAAGAGAAGTGATGATGTGGGTTAATCATATGGTGGCATGTGGCATTGATCAAGAGGATGTGTTTAATTAAGTTTTCATATGGTTTGACCTTGAGGTAATGAGTCATTTATTGATGATTTCTAGTTTACATATTCCCAAGGTGATAGGGGGTCAAATTACCTTGATGAAATCTAACTGCATTGCCAAAATATTTCAAGAAAAGCAAGCCTAAAGGTTCTTTAAAGAAATAATTCTTCTTTAAAGTTACAAAGATGAAAGTAAAAATTGGTAATTGTAAAGCATGAAAAATCAAACATCAGGTCGAACCTATTGAAGAGCCTTTGTTGACTTTGAAATGTTGCTAGAAAAGGAAAAAAGGGAAGGTAAAAGAAAAAACAACAGACTAAACTCATATTTTACAATTGTACCCCACTATAACCACTTAGTAGGTTGAATTCCCCCCCCAAAACAATTCAAACTTATGCATTACAATTGTATACCACTTTTTTTCTCTTAACAATTTGACCTGTCTTCCTGACAACAGTTAAAAAGGCCTAAAAAGGCTACACACCAACAAATTAAGTGACTAGTTTAGCAACCTTTGTGAGGTGTAAAATCATGCATGCATAAACGTAGTCTTTCTTGTGCTTTTACTAAAGTTTCAAGCAGTTGGATTGACTTGGTTGAAGGAGGAGGAGGTTCTATATATGCAAGTTGGAGAAGCAAAGAGAGGATTGGATAATTTTTCTTTTTGTTGTTTTGAATAAATTATTTTGCAGTGGTGTGTTTCTTTAGTGGATTTATTTTGAAACATGCTCACTTAAAGCACACTCTCTCGTCTAAATCCATATTTACATTGTTATACATAAATATAGAATTTGATCCCAACCAACACAATGCTATTATCTAAACTTACCCTCGCTCTTGATTGTTTTCACACAGCTTGAGAGTAAGTTTTCAGTGTTGATTGTCTTGAAATAAGCATAGATTTACTTATCAGGTGGAAATGTACACACAATAGGGACACCCCCATGAGGTTGGGATATTACCAATCCAAAGGTAGAGGCTTCCAACTGTGACAGGGTTGGTTGTCTAAAATTATCAAGCATATTTGTTTGTGCAGGTTTGTGTGATAATAGAGATGTCTCATAAAGGTGACATAAATAAGAAAGAATATTGTATTAAGTTACAAGTATTAAATAATAAATTAGAAAATCAGTATCATTATCAAAAGAAAATATATTTATAGAAATTGAAAATACTTTGGAGAGCATGAACTCAATCAAGGTGTAGTGTAGATAGGGGGTTAATATGGGGAACCTAAGGAGGTACCCAAGGGAATAAAAATAGATAGATGGTTATGCATTGTTATGTAATGAAGGTCATAATTAGTAAATAAGGTCTATGTAATGGTGTGAACACAACCACTGTAAGAAGGCTTACTAGAAGGTTCCTTCTCTAGAATGTTCTTAGGAAGGAGATAGTATTATATAAAGAAGTATAAGCAATGTAATGGAACAGGGTGAAGAATATTGTGATTGTATCAAGCATTGATTGAGGAGTGTTTCCCTTATTTGAGGAATAGTTAATGGTGTTACCCTAGCTCAAGGGTTTTCTCTACAATTCTCTTATGTTGATTATTTTGTGTGAGTGATTTGGTTGCAGTTAAGGATTTCTATTCTATCTTATATTTTCAGATCTAAGGAACACAACACAAGGATTTAATATGAATAAAATATCAAGAAAATTATTAATGAAAATGCGATGGTAAGAAGAAATGACAACATGGATAACAACATTTTTTCAAGTATTGATTCTATAGATGGCCTATCGGAGGACTGAGGTTGCGACCAGGGTTTACCCTAGCCACAGTCTGTGATAGACAATGACGAGGCATGTTGCAGGCTTGGTCATTTTGGTGAGTTTGTTGGTGATCATCGGTCCGTCAGATCCTAGTTTTGTAGAGGCTGGCTTGCGAGTAGTGATGCGGATTTGTGTCTGCGGTTTGATCTAGAAAGGAGTGTTGGTGCGAGGCTATGGTTCTCGTTGTTTCCTTAATGATATGGCTCAACGTCGTCTAGTTTTATTGTGGGATGTGGTTATGTGTGGTTTTTCCCAGTGGATCTGATTTATTGCGTGGTTCCCTAATCTGGTGGTTTGTGGTGGGTGGAGAGCTCGTTTCTCCTTCTGATCTGGTATTTTGTAGATCATCCCGTCTATTGCTCGGATCTAGGTTTGGTTTTTTCATGTGGTTCTTCTACTTTGGTGGCCCGGGGTTTTCTTTGTGGCCATCTTCTTTTTTTGTCGGTTTTTGCGGTTCCTCTCTCTAGTTTTGTTGGTTCATTAAGGGCTTGATGTATCTCAAATTGGGGTCCTTATGGAGGGTGATGATGACTCTCTCTTCCTCATAACAGATGGGGGGGTTGGCCAATGCTTTGAGGTCCTTTAGAAGGGTGTACAATGTTGTTGTGATGACACTTTGAGGTCCTTTTTTTGGGCGTGTAACTTTTTGGTTTCTCTTTTTCTGGTGTTTGTAGGATGGGATTTTCTTTGGCGTCGCTGCTATCTAGTTCTATTGATGTGAGAGATTCATACCGCTCTGACTTGGTCCTTCCATCCTCCGGGACTTTCTTTGGGATTTCTTTCCCTATGTGTTTTTCATGGAGGGGTTTCTTGTACTTCAATGGTCGTTTTATGAATTATGTTTGGGTTGTTCCCAACTCATTTTAATGCATATTTCTTTATGTCTTATTAGCCATCTTCAGGGCCCCTTCGGGCTTCTATTTTTTGATCACTTTTCCCATGGTTGGGTCATGATTAAATAAACTACAAAATTTAATTTGGTTCTCTTCGGATGAGTAGAATTACACTTTTTTTTGCGGAAAAAAAAAAGATGGCCTATCGGAGGAGGGTTGCGAAAACCCTAGGGAGGATGGCTAGGGTTCGGTGCCTACGGTTTCCAGGTGAACCCTTCTTGCATATAGGTGGACAAAACAGTTAGGGGAATCACTATGGAGTTTACTACAGTCAATCTAATTATGGAGGAGGAGCTCCTTGACTTCAACTACGACCTTTTGGATGAAACAAATATTTGGGTGGAGATAGTTGTTAGTCGGGAGGTCCCTCATGTAGTATTGTGTCCTGATTTCCCTGGTAATAGCTTTGGTGTGTCAATGGGAATCATTTCCTCCTCGAGGTTTTTGTCCGAACCTGCTCCCATCCTAGGGCTTGGGGGCTTTTCCATGGTCATGACCACCTCAGGAGATGCTCTAGGATTAGGTTCAGACCCGAGGATTTTTCCTTCGATCCCCACATTTCCTAAAGCTCAACATAATCAGTCATAAGGGTTTCTCTCATCTTACCCACTCTTGTCCTGGGAAGAGGCACCTATGGTCTTGGAGCTTTGGGAGATGACGGGTTTTGAAAGTGTGGATGTAGGGTTTATTGGTTACTTTCCTGATGTATCGGGTGGATTTGAACCTCTAGTGAGTTATCCCCCATAATGGAGAATCCATACAAGTCCTAATGAGGTTAGACCTATCTTTCCCTATCTCTCACCATCGAATGGTGCTAGTGACACTCTGGTATTGGTGGGCTTCATGGACTCCCTTTTGGTGCATTCACAACCTGTTGACCATGTCATAAAAAAGACATGAGAAACTAAAGCTATTGGTGTCAGTGAGGGAGAATCTTTGCCCAAGGCAGGAGAAACATTCTCGGGCTCTCTCAACTAGGACAATGTGCGTCGCAAAAATAAAAAGTGTGTGAAGTCCAGAGGCAAATCAGCTAGGTTGGTTTTTGGGGAAAATATTACAATGCCCCAAGTGGTAGATAAAGCTGCTACAATGGTGGTGGGGAATGTGTGGGGATGTCATTTCCACATAAAAACCATGAAGGACTGGGTTGCTTCTCATTGGTAAAATTCCTTAGAATTTTTTCCCTTGATTCAATTGCTAGCTCGAGGCTGGTTTATTTTCGAGTTTGTGAAATCCAAGGATGTGGATTCAGCCCTCAAACATAAGGGAAGGAATAACAAAGGGTTTGGAACTAATGTTGGGAGAAAAATCCTTCTTGAAAAAGTTGGACTAAGAGGGTGTACCCTTAAGACATTGCAGGGGCCATTGACATGGACATATCACCAGTCAATGCCATCTTCCACTAAAGGGGAGGCACGAAGGATCTGGGTCGCAATCCATCAGGAAAAGACTGACATCCTCGATTGGGAGGGATTCAAGGGGATATGCTAGTCAACAGGATAGGGAGGTGACAAGAAGCATGGCATTCAGGGAAGACATTAGAGGTGGAACAACAGTAAGGAAATCTCACAAACTCTCACCAAAATCTGCTCAGGATTCGGAGGGAGATACCAAAGTATGTGCCATGGAATCCTCTTCAGCCATGACACACATAAATGATTCAACTCAAGATCAGGGTATGTCTGAGTCATATCGAGATATAGAGGAGGATGTTATTTCTTACAATATCAAAAGTAGAGCAATATCGGGCACACCAAGCTCAAATTTTCAAGGCTTAAGGAAGAATCCCATGCATTCTCTAGGGGCCGGAAATCCCATTTCACAAACGCCCAAAACAAGGATTTGGTGGATATGGTGATGGGGAAACAAATTTTCATCTTTAGGGCACTTAGAGAATTGATACCCCCAGTCGGGGTTTCCTCACAAAAATTCTTTCTTTCAGTTGTAGGGGTGTGGAAAGCCCCCCAAAAAAATTGGCCATGAAGAGGTTGGTGGACTCCATTCAACCTGACATAATTCTCCTTCAAGAAACCTTGGGGGATGGTGATGTTATCATTACCATGCTAGAATATATTTTCAAGCAATGGGGTTTTATTGGTCAGGAGGCCAGAGGTCATTCGGGTGGATTGGAAATTGGATGGAACAATAGATCGATCAAACTAATAAATTCACGGGGTTTTGAATCAGGTTTAGGAGTGTAAGTTCGCCTTGCATATTTGGGACATGTTTTCTCAATTTTAAACATTTATGGGCCATACGATGACAAAGTCCTCTTTTGGGATGCTCTTGCCCAAAAATCCTTCTTTGCGTGCGACATACTCATTCTTGGTGGTGATTTAAATTTTTCCATCGGTGTTGTAGAGGTTTGGATCCCTAGGGTTCGAACTGATCCCCTTTATGACTACTTCATGCACTTTCTGATGTCCAATATTCTCTCGGACCTTACCCCAGTTAAACTGAATCCTATTTGGAGAAATAAGTGAACCGAGGAAGATTGTATTGCAAAAAGATTAAATCGTTTCTTGGTCTTGGATAAACTACCGGAGCAACCACTTCACTTTCTGCAATGGACTGGTAGTGGGGGTGAATCGAATCACCCTCCAATTTTCCTTGATGTTGTGGGTGGATCATGGAAACCAACAATCCCCTTCAAATTTAATCTGGCATGGCTAAAGGAGGAAAGTTTCCATAATCTAGTTACATAGTGTTGGATCCTTTTTTACCCATCCTTAGGAGAGGCAGTTGGGTTACAATTTGCAGCCAACCTCAAGTGTGTTAAGAAGGAGGCAGTTCAATGGGCCCACAATAAAAGGGAGCAGGATGAGCAGGCTTTAGTTGACACGTAAGCTTCCCTCCATGTGATACATGAGTTAAAATGGGAGGGATAATTTTATTTTGAATTAAAAGAGGTCTTGATTTATCTGGAAAAGAAAAGAAGACAGTTATTGGAAGATTGAGAAGAAGCCTGACGATGGAAGAGATGTGCTATCTAGTTAGAAATTGGAGAGGAAAACACAAAACAATTCCAGGCTTATGCAAAAGGCCGAAATCTCTCTAATACTATATGGAGCCTCTCCGATCACATAGGCCGAGAAGTCTCCTCTTTTGATGATCTAAATCAACTGATTAAGAGGCGCTTTCAAAACCTTTTCAAGGAAAATGATAGGGATAATATAGTAGATATAATTGGATTATCCCTTTTCTTCCCACGCTTTGTGGGAGTTGAAGCCAATAGGGAACTCATGGAGGAAGTTTCAGAAGACGAAATTAAGGAAGTTCTTCATAGCTTCCAGAAGAATAAAATCCTAGGGCCATATGGTTGGACCATAGAATTCTTCTTGGGATTCTATGATTTGATTGAAGGCATATCTTGTCGGTGGTTGAAGAATCCCGTAGAGAAGGACACATGCATGCTCCTATCAACTCTACCTTCATTTCTTTGGTACCAAAATCTGACTCTCCACATACTCTTGATGAGTTTAGACCTATATCTTTGTGTAACTACATCAATAAAGTGGTGGCAAAGGTGATCTCTAGAAGGATGAAGGTGGTCCTATCAGAGTCAGTTTCAAAGGAACAATTCGGCTTTCTGGAAGGATGGAAAATTCATGAGGCCATTGGGGTGGCACCGGAGGGCATACACTCTATAAAAACCAGGAAAGTAAAAGGGGTCATCCTAAAAATAGATCTATCAAAATCTTATAATCGAGTAAATTGGCTCTACATCAGGCTCCTCCTAACCCATCTTGGCTTTGAAATTCCCTTTATTAATTGGATAATGTGATGTATATCTACAACATCCTTTGCAGTTCTGATAAATGGAGCAACTTCCCATTTGTTTCATGCAGAATGTGGACTTCGTCAAGGATGTCCATTATCGCCTCTAATGTTCCTCCTTGTAGCAAAAGGACTTAGCAGGGCGCTCTGATAGAGGCCAAATTGAGGGGGGAATTTCATGGAATATCCATCTACCCCATGGTCAGGCTAACTCATATACTCTTTGTAGATGATGTATTTATTTTTTGAAATGGACTCAGTGGTGACACTAAAACGTTGCATAGTATCTTGGATCTCTTTAGCAGGGCTATTGGTATGCAAATTAATGAAAGGAAATCACCTTATTTGTCAATAACCTAGAGGATGAAGAGCTTGCAATTTATAGGACCCTATATCCATATGATATATTGGATTTTGATGTAGGTCTTAAATTCTTGGGCTTCCATCTAAATCCAAATTGTTATAAATATAATGATTGGTCCTGGCTAATAGAAAAGATGGAAAAAAGATTATCTTGTTGGAGCTTCATATGGCTCTCCTATGTGGGCCGACTAATCCTGGTTAAATCAGTTCTGGAAGAAATATCAGTCTTATGGATATCATTGGCATGGATCCCCAAAGGGATTCTTGAAAAGGCAAGGAAATTATGTTTTAAATTTCTTTGGGTCGGCACATAGGAAAAAGTTGTTCTTCCTTGGGTGAAATGGAGCTCTCTAGCCATGCTGAAATCCTTAGGAGGATGGGGATTGAAAAACATTTTCCATTTTTCAAAATATCTAGCAGCGAAATCCTATTGGAGATTGATTTCTACATATATCCTTTAGACACAAGTATTCATCGAAAAATATATCAGCCATGCATATATTCAAGAATGGATAAGAAATCCACTTAAGAAAAAATCTATGTGCTCAATCATATGGAAAGCAATTACTTCTTCCTTCGAGGTGGTGGGTGAAGGACTCACTTGGCGCATAAGAAATGGAAACTTGGTACGTATTGTATTGGACCCTTGGCTGGGTAGTGGTGTCAGTCACATCCTCCCTACAGATTTACTCTGGGGGCTACATGCACAAGGGATCTTCTTTTTAAATCAGATTGCAGATCCTGCTCAAACTTCTATCTAGTATCAAGAGTGGAAGGACTATTTTCAAATGGGTCTAGAGGAATAATATGTGGTCCCTTGGTCAAATTACATCAGAGCCCTAAAATTGGCTCATATTTGTTTGCTAGGCAAAGATGATGAATTGGTTTGGAAGCATACACTACATGGAGTTTACACCCCAAAATTGGGTTATATTCAACTCAATATTAATGTGTACTTGAGGGAACCCGCCTAATGGTGGAAAGGACTCTGGAAATTCGTTTCCCTCTTAAATCTCAAATATTTATGTGGTGTCTGATTTTCAAAAAGGTCCCCACATGGGAGGTTATGAAAAAGAGACATATTGAAGGTTTGGGATGGTGTATCCTTTGCAAAGAAAATGAAGAGCCGTCAAACCATATTTTAATTATGTCCATATAACAAACGTGTTTGGAAGGAGTGCTCCCTTTTGTTAGGACAATGATGAAATTGGAAAGGTACTACTGTTGAAGATGTGTGTGAAATCTTGGATCTCGAACACCACTAATCGTAGTATTCAAGCCCTTCCACTGCTCATTTGTTGGAGTACCTAGTTGGCCAGAAACTCTGCGATTTTCTATGAAAAATATATCCCTCCTGAAGTCATTGCAGCTTAGAGCCTAAGTATCCTCTATTACTTCCCATAGGAAAAAGAGATGGGCCTAGCTCGACCTGTCAGGGTGGAACTAGTGGACCGATCTAGACCTTGGGATTTCTTCAATGGTGCCTACCAAAAAGCCAATTAGTCTTATGGAGGGGCATTGTTACACATGTCTAAAAATCATTCTTTCAAAATCAAAATGGGTTTGGGTCTAGGCATAAACAATTATGCAAAATTGTTGTCCCTAAAATTGCTTTTACTTTATGCCAAAGAAAAACATGTTGAAACTATACATGTTTTTGGTGATTCATTAAATGTCATCAATTGGTTCCATAGAATACAACAGTTCCACAAAATTATCTTGCTTCCATCACTTGAAAAGATACAAAGAATCTTGGATTCTTTTGACACTTTTTCTGTCCACCATGTCTACAAGGAATGAAATATGTTCACCAATAAACTCTCTAAGGAAGGCATTTATATGGGTCATGGGGAGTGGATGATCTCCGAAGACAATAGGGGCACTATCTATGAGTTCTATCACATGCCTTTTATTGAAGACCACCATCCCATGCCAATTTTTGCTTCCACATGATCATTTTTGTTAATATATATATGATTATGTTTTTGTATGTTTCCAAACTTCCTATTCATAGACATATCCACTGAGAGATCTTTGTTTTGTATTAGAACAATGTCTTGTAAAGCTACTCGGACTTAAAAGTTCTTGATTTCTCTGGTTTTATTATGAGGCATAGGTTGTTTATTCAAAGAAATATCTCTGATCTTTCATTTTTTTTTAAAAGACATGGTTTGTCCCAATGAATCAACAAAATACATGGAAACATATATTCTACATAATGTAATTTTCTTTCTCATNAATATCTAGCAGCGAAATCCTATTGGAGATTGATTTCTACATATAGCCTTTGGACGCAATTATTCATCGAAAAATATATCAGCCATGCATCTATTCAAGAATGGATAAGAAATCCACTTAAGAAAAAATCTATGTGCTCAATCATATGGAAAGCAATTACCTCTTCCTTCGAGGTGGTGGGTGAAGGACTCACTTGGTGCATAAGAAATGAAAAATTGGTACGTATTGTATTGGACCCTTGGCTGGGTAGTGGTGTCAGTCACATCCTCCCTACAGATTTACTCTGGGGTCTACATGCACAGGGGATCTTCTTTTTAAATCAGATTGCAGATCCTGCTCAAACTTCTATCTAGTCTCAAGAGTGGAAGGACTATTTTCAAATGGGTCTAGAGGAATAATATGTGGTCCCTTGGTCAAATTACATCATAGCCCTAAAATTGGATCATATTTGTTTGCTAGACAAAGATGATGAATTGGTTTGGAAGCATACACTACATGGAGTTTACACCCCAAAACTGGGTTAGATTCAACTCAATATTAATGTGTACTTGAGGGAACCCGCCTAATGGTGGAAAGGACTTTGGAAAGTCCATTTCCCTCTTAAATCTCAAATATTTATGTGGTGTCTGATTTTCAAAAAGGTCCCCACTTGGGAGGTTATGAAAAAGAGACATATTGAAGGTTTGGGATGGTGTATCCTTTGCAAAGAAAATGAAGAGCCATCAAACCATATTTTAATTATGTCCATATAAAAAACATGTTTGGAAGGAGTGCTCCCTTTTGTTAGGACAAGGATGAAATTGGAAAGGTACTACTGTTGAAGATGTGTGTGAAATCTTGGATCTCGAACACCACTAATCGTAGTATTCAAGCTCTTCCACTGCTCATTTGTTGGAGTACCTAGTTGGCCAAAAACTCTGCAATTTTCTATGAAAAATATATCCCTCCTGAAGTCATTGTAGCTTAGAGCCTAAGTATCCTCTATTACTTCCCATAGGAAAAAGAGATGGGCCTAGCTCGTCCTGTCAGGGTGGAACTAGTGGACCAATCCAGACCTTGGGATTTCTTCGATGGTGCCTGCCAAAAAAACAATCAGTCTTGTGGAGGGGCATTGTTACACATGTATGAAAATCATTCTTTCAAAATCAAAATGGGTTTGGGTCCAGGCACAAACAATTATGCATAATTGTTTTCCCTAAAATTGCTTTTACTTTATGCCAAAGAAAAACATGTTGAAACTATACATGTTTTTGGTGATTCATTAAATGTCATCAATCGGGTCCGTAGAATACAATAGTGCCACAAAATTATCTTGCTTCCATCACTTGAAAAGATACAAAGAATCTTGGATTCTTTTGACACTTTTTTTGTCCACCATGTCTACAAGGAATGAAATATGTGCAGCAATCAACTCTCTAAGGAAGGCATTTATATGGGTCATGGGGAGTGGATGATCTCTGAAGACAATATGGGCACTATCTATGAGTTCTATCACATGCCTTTTATTGAAGACCACCGTCCCATGCCAATTTTTGCTTCCACGTGATCATTTTTGTTAATATATATATGATTATGTTTTTGTATGTTTCCAAACTTCCTATTCATAGACATATCCACTGAGAGATCTTTGTTTTGTATTAGAACAATGTCTTGTAAAGTTACTCGGACTTAAAAGTTCTTGATTTCTCTGGTTTTATTATGAGGCATAGGTTGTTTATTCAGAGAAATATCTCTAATCTTTCATTTTTTTTTAGGGGACATGGGTTGTCCCAATGAATCAACAAAA
>JZKD02S1769504.1:407475-432897 GCA_000966675.3 Picea glauca | reverse complement strand
CTCCCTTTATCACTTTATGTCACCTCTCCTCCAACACAAGGGGGGTTTCCCTAGTAAAATGGATGATTAACTCTAGAATTAGATTGATGGGTGGACCAAGACTAGTGCAAATCCAAACTAGAGAAAATTGAGTCAAGAGAGAGATTTTATTGGGTTGTTTTCTTACGAGACAAGGATAAAATGAAGCTAGGATAAACAAGATACATCTATCCTTACTTTGATATGCACAAATGGAGAAAATTAATTTGAGGAACCCTAATGAATAAGAACCTTTAAAACATGCACGAGGGCAAACCTATGAATGGAGCATGCAAATAAATAGCAAACTCAAACTAAAAAGGAAGATACACCATTAACATTTCCAGCCATAAGTGTGAAGATATTAAAAGGGAGATAAACCACAATTAAACTCTTCTAAGAAAGGAACAATGTTATCTATAATTTTTCCCTCCATAACATATTTGTGCAAGCATTTTCCGAAATTTATATTCAACAAATTAGACCCAAAACGTCAACAAGAGGAACCCTTAACTTTCCATTTCCTTCATAAGAAATGTTCAAGTAAACTTTGAGGGGGAATCTCCCCAAATCCAACCATGAAAAAATAATGGAGAGAGAATTTTTTTATATAGATTTGAGCTCAATCTCCTATACAATAAATTTATATTTAGTGTAATCTAGATCCACTTTGTTCTCCAAGAAAGCATAATGGGATCTCTGAGGTAAATGCCCTCACAAAATAATAAAATAGTGTGGCCATAATGAATGGGGTGCCACATGTCTTCTTTTCCATGCACAATGATCCATGCAAAATGCCACTTGCCTTATTCTCCATTGGAATGCCCCTCAATATGATCTTCAACAACTACCTCCAAATAAAATATAAATAAATAACAGGTCAAAGGATGGGGGCACTCTCCAAGAGAGGAGGTTATCATGCCAAGTGTCATCATAATGAATAGGGCGCTCTCCAATAAGCCTCTTTAACCAACAATATAATATAAAAAAATCCAATAGAAGAGGCGTGCCCTTGAGATGTGTGCAAAGGTGGTTATAGTCTTCCTTAGATCCAGGGCCACAAATAATAAATAATCCTCCAAAAGGTGGCCGCCCTAGATAAATGTGCAAGGGTGGTTATATCATGAATGAATTTGCCAATATTCCAACTAAGGGAATTGACCACTTATTCAATGAGTCAACAACCTTGAGATGCAAAAATAATGCCAAAGATAGCAGGGTTAGTTATGGTGCTTCCTCTAATGCAATAACCAACTCCTCAAATAATGGATCTCATAAATAAATGTGCAAAGAAGGTCCACTTTGGTTGTGATAACAACTTCCAAGGGTGGGGTGACCTCAATTAGTGTGACAAGGCATAGATCCATGTGTAAGGTCCACAAAACAAATGCTATGTCCACATAATAAGGCATGTTCCCTAGACAAGTGTGCTAAAGAGTAGTTAGATCAACCAACCTCCTTGAACCATGAGACATAAGTGGGACGACCTAGGAGAATGTGCACCAAGGGGATATTCTCCTAGTAAAATAATCAAAACCAAGTATCATAAGGAGAAACCATGTGCCAAAACCATTAACTGGTTTCTGAAACCACGAGCATGAAAGTGGAGCGACCTAGTAAAGCATGCAAGGTAGTTGGGTCAACCACCCAACACTCATCCAAATAATTCCATGAATGATATGCCCTAGGATAATGTGCATGAGAAGTAGAGCACCCTCCAATATAACCAATGAAGAACCCTTGAACCACATACCAACATGTGAACACATGTCAAACCATGGGCAAGAGAACAAGTATGATCTAGACAAGTGTGCTTGAAGGAGGTTGTGCCAAAAGTAATGAGCAAGGGAGTGCTCCATTGGGTGAACCATAGATCAAGATGGATATTCCACACATGCAACTAAGAAGTCTCCTCTAATCAATGTGCTTGACCATAGGCTTAATAACAAGGGATAACATATAATCCAAGTGCTCTAGGAACCAAACAAGAGATGAAAAAATACCCCAATACACATCCCTAACTATAACACCTCATCACCCACATGGTGATCAACATATACACTATCACAAGGGAAGTGTCTAGGAAGATGTACACAAGTGGTCTGGTACTCAACAAGCCCAATGATCCATCACATCAACCTGAATTTCTTTGAAATGTGTGATGAGAATGCCCATTAAATAATAATAAATCATACATATGCATCCCAAATGGAAAAACAATATGTCTTAAAATCCAACACACTCCAACATAGCTTGCTTGCGCAAGGTCTTCAAAGTGGATCAAAATCCTCATGTTATATGAGGGGTAACACAACATTCACCAAATCCACCTTGATTTGTTTCCTTACCTCATACATTTCCATTATCATTACTCGAGGTTGACCATCATCTCTCAATCAAGGATATCTTGTGATCACTAATATGAATGGGGAATCAAGGATATATTGTAATCACTAATCTATGTGGGAAGAAGACCTCTCTCCTCCCTCTTACTTATCCTCCACCCATGTGCACATTCTTTTGTCTCTCGTGTGCTACTTGCTACTTGTTGGCATTATCTGATCCCATTGGAAAAATCCTTTTATATGAAGAAAAAGAAGTTGAAAAACCATAAAATAATAATAAGAGAGTTAAAAATAAGAAAGAAAAAAAATTCAAAATTTAAAACAAAGACCTCTCTCCTCCCTCCTATTTATCCTCCACCCATGTGCACATTCTTTTGTCTCTCGTGTGCTACTTGTTGGCATTATATGATCCCATTGGAAAAATCCTTTTATATGAAGAAAAAGAAGTTGAAAAACCATAAAATAATAATAAGAGAGTTAAAAATAAGAAAGAAAAAAAATTCAAAATTTAAAACAAATACGAGAGGTAAAAATTATAAAAATTATAAGAAAATGATAAAGAAAAGACACATTATAAGCTTTAAAAAAAGAAAAATGAAATATAAAGAAAAATTGTAAACNNNTTTTTTTGTAGTTTCCTTGTGTGGTTATAGGCTTGCCACTACATTACTAGGGGCAGAAATTGCTTCTCTATGCAAGCATAACCATGCTTGACACAATCGCTTTAATTTTCATTTCTTTTGTCTGAACTTTAAAAACAATTTGATTCATTGCATTATGTTTTTTTTTTTTTTTTTAAATGATCGATACTACTATTTTGACTTACATTTTAACTTGGAATCACCATTACACATTAGACACCAAATATTGAACACAATTAATCAATGCTTACTTTCACCCTGTTTTTCAAGGTTTTTTCTTGAGAGTTACATTTCTACTTTTGTAAGTTTATTCTTGTAAGTCTTCCAACCATTATTAAAAAAACAAGCTTACTATTAATATATATAAAACCAAGATTATTATTATTAAATCTAATAAAATGATTTCTTAGTTATTTTTATGGTGACGATACCATTGAATATGTGAAATCTTACAAGTATTTAGGTATCTATTCCAATTTTCATTGTAGCCACAATGTTGAGAAAATAATCATTGGTGGTTGGAAAACTTATTTTGGTCTTGAAAACAATTGTGCAAGTTGATCTAGGAAAAAATTCCTTTAAAACACTCGATTACCTTGGTTATTCTTTATGGCTATAAAGTTTGGGCTTGCAACATCCCTTGTGAGTGTACAAATCAAAAAACGCTTCACAACCTATAGTTTTAAAATAAATGTAGTAGTCCTTACCCCATCCTCTTGATTGACACTGGATGTACTTTTGTGGAGTCTACAACCGTGATTATATATTTAAATATAAACATAAATCACTCAAGTTGAGCAAAGATTGTTGAGATCATAAGAGATAGTAGATTTATGGTCATCTCTTTAACAAACATTAATCTAACAAGTGCACACACCCCAATAGGGCTATTGAGCATACATATCAAGTTTGAGTTGTCTTTGTCTTAACCATTAAACACAATAAAATACAATAAGTGAGTTTAACTACCCAAAGTTCAACCTATTAAGGGCCTCAACTACCCACCTATGGGTTGGCACATGACCAAAAGTGAAGATTACACACATTCTCATCACTCCCCTTTAATATAAACAATGATATGTGTGAGATGATGTTACAATACATCATGTTTTCCCTCTTAATGGTATCTCACATACACAAACACATGTCTATGATGAGTGAAGGTGGGCTCTGTGTTGGCACTCAAAGTTTGGGGTTCAGTTTTGCATGCGTGCAAAAATGAAGTTGTGAGCACTCATTCCATAGTTTTTCACATGCCGAAGGACATAGAGTGTGTGTCGGATCAAGTTTTATCAATTGCGTGCTAAGCTTATAGTCTACCAAGTGTGCGCCAGTCCGATTTTTGTCAGTGGTGCCAGAAACCAAGAAGATGTTTGTCGGATTCAAGAAAGGAATCATCAGGAAATTTCCCTGAATGATTATTGCCAACAACATACAAGGATATAGGAGGACCAAAGGATGAGCTGGCTAGGCAGTTAAGATTTCCATTGATGCAGAAAGTCTACGTGGAGCATTTGCATACACCAGAAGTGTGTGAGGAATTTTTTTTGGCAAAACGAGTGGAGTAGAGCATAAGGAGACAATGCTCCCCAACAAAGAAATCTATAAAAGGATGCACTAATATCAGAAATAGGGCTAGATGGTGAGAATAGTGAGATATTGAGGAAAATATATTCATTGAGTTGTCGGTATCCATCTCACTTTGAGCTTGTTGTAATGTTGTAATACTTTGAATAATTTTTTGTGTTTGTATATGTTTGAGTGTTGAGAAAAGGCACATTACGTAGTATGTTGTAATTTTGAGGATTTATATAGAGAAGATATGAAGTTCTATGTCTGTCATGTCCAATGTATATCTGTGTTGTGATGGAAATATTCTGGTAATAAAGATGCAATAGTTCTGATATGTTCTATGTCTATTGTGCATGAGTTGAATAGGTATGTGTGTTGTTTTAATGTTTAGTCCTAATAATCTATTAGATATGGGCTACATGGATGCCAATCTTGATGAATTTGTGTTTATCCCTCATCCATGTCACAAGACCTTATGGTCTATGTGATCCTCTTTACATCTCGGGTGAGACCTTCCTAAGCCTTGGCCGAGGATTGATATGTCGGTGCTCTTGGGTTTTTGTTGGACAACTCTGGATGAACCCTTGTTCTAAACTCCCTAGCATTAACAAGGATATACACAAGAGTGGATCAAAATTCCCACAAATGGTTTTGTTGTCAGGACCTGAAAGTCTTGTCATGAACAATGAAGGAAAGAAACGAGGTGGCATCCCACTAAGGAGGAAATTCAAGACTAGGTAGTGGAAAAATAAAATGGGTTTTCCCCACGAGAGACTCAAGAATTAAGAGTGAATGAAAAACAATGGAAATATAGGTATCTCTAGTCGGATATGCATGCGATTTTCTTTGTTGAATTTCCTTGTCTGTTGCATGAATGGCTAAAAAGGAAAGTTGCTACCAATTCTCCTGTGTGGCCGTTAGAGCCTATGGCTTGGGATCAAGCCAAGATTGAAGAATTGAAAGTGTTGGATAACAAGTGGACTCAGGCTATTGACTTCTAGTTTGCTTGAGTAAAAGAAATCTACATTGTTCAATTCATCATGGAATACTTCGACTCATTCAGCGAGGATGAAAGAAATTTTGCAAGAGTATCGAGAAGGCGAATGCTGGAAGAAATTCCACTTTGGATAAAAATGTTGGTTGTAGAAAAGGGGTTGATTCACATGGAGCCCGATTGAATGGCTGAGTAAACTCCCCTAGTGTAGGGGGGTTTGCAAATACGGGGTAAAGTCAAAAAAGAGAGAATGGATCCGTTGAGGAGGATCCATAAATTATTGAGATGAGGTGAGGTATGGAATGGAACCAAAAGAGAAGAGAAGAAAAAAAGTCGATAGGTATGCAAGAAGAGTTGAGATAAGAAAAAGAGCGGAAGAGAGGTTGAAAAGAATTATCCAGTGGCACACGAAAAGGGATCGGGTCCAAGATGAAGAGAAAAGAAATTGCACTAGGTGGTAGTGCAAGAGAGCATGATGTGCTAGAGTGGATCACAAACGAGGATAGGCCCACAAAGAGGTTTGGAATATAGGATATGGTGTCCAGTAGGGACACAAATAGTGATACTAGTATGGACTTAGGTGACGAAGTCTACACCCCTTGGTTGTTGCAGAGTACTGCAACCTTAGAAGAATACCAAGCACAAAGCAGTGGTGCACTAATAAGAAGATATGATAGCACACAAAGTAGTAGTTTGATGTTTGGAGAGGGCGATTGGGTGCAAAGTGGTAGTGCACAATTTGAACCAGGATACAAAGTGCAGATTTGTAGTGTGTAGGTCGGCCCAGGAGAGAAAGCGCATATTCGTGGTGCACAATCAGGATAGGAAGGTAGGGTGAAAAATTTTGGTGCGCCAAAAGAAGAGGAAGATGTAGGCCCCCCTAGTGGTGGGGGAGACGAATTGATAATATTAGATGGTCTTGCATGGTTGCAAGTAGATAACTCTCTCGGTCACCTCACGAAAAGTTTCAAAAGAAGGTGGACTTACCCCCCCCACCCTTTGTACCATCCCCTTGCGCATTTTTAATTAAGAATAAAACACAAAAAATACTAAATATATTGGAGTATAAGAAAGATAAGAAGAAGAGATAAGAAAAGACACAAGTGAAGAAGAAGGTGAAGTCATCAATACTTTACCCCTAGCAATAGTGGTGTGGAAAAATCAATCCTCTAGCAGTTAGAGAAGTAGAACTAGCTCAAGTTTGAAGATGGTGAATCAATAAATTTCACTGAGACTACCCGTGTTACATGGAACAAGTAAGGATTATGCACAACAACACTAATTTACCTGCGAAGCAATCTAATTTGTAAAGAGAATTACAAACGAAGTAGCTAAAATCACACAACTAGAGACCACGTTCAGGGATAGAGCCTTGACATGGTACATGAAGTATAAGGATAATGCACTAGAAGGATAGGCAAGGTCCCTGGACGAGATTGAGTAGGATCTACTTAGGGAGTTTCATAAGCCAAAGTCAGAATCCCAATGCATTAAAAAAATCAAGGAGATCAAATAGAAGGAAGGAGAAATATTTTCTGGGACTTTCACCAACAGTTTAAAATCTTGTTGGATAGGCTGACGTTCCAAATCCAGGATGTGTAGCATAGGAATGGTTCATTGCGGGGTTAACCCCCCATATATCAGTCCCTCTCACCCAACAAAAGGTCGTGACTCAGGAAAAGGAAGTCGAAATCATGATGCACTTGGAAGCTACACCTGGAGGCGCAGAGACATCGACCGGTTTGGCACAGGTTTAGTTGCAAATGGCCAATCTAACGATGTAGTTGCAATACATGGAGAATACTAAATTCATGTGTGAGCATGCATGGTGGAATACATGTCTCTCTAAGGGGCATCACTGAGATGAGTGCCATATCTTTCCAAACTATGTGACGACATGTGCGTCAAGTCAATTTCCATCTGGACAGTCAAAATTGTGCGAGATATGTAGACAATAGGGCCATGTGCCACCCCACTATCCCACCTTGAAAAAATACCAAATGATGAATCACACTCCATTATATGAGTTCTATAAATATGTTGACCATGATGTTAATAGTTGTCTCTCCCTCCATTTAATGCAATATAATACCTGCGATGCATTCTGGGTATTGGAGGAGTAGAAAGGTTGTGAGAGAAGTGGTGTGGAAAGAGGCGGATACCAAGGAGGTCCCTGAGGTGGATATGGGCACGGTTGCAGCCACGGATATGGTGGAGGGGGAGGTAGACCCCCCACATGTTTCAATTGCGGTGAGCTTGGTCATGTCTCATGATTTTGTACCAAACCACACTTGCTCTGTGCATATTTCTATAGCCCTGAACAGGTCACCGAAAATTGTCCCAACTTATTGATGGAGTGGGAGGAAAAGAAGACCAACTATAACATGGTGCATGCTGAGCCACACAAGGAAAAGAAGAATAATGAGGAGCGTGACGGTCGGGTAGTAACCCACAGAGGGGAGAAAATAGGAGTAGAATTCGAGCATGGTGAAGGATTGGGTCAAAATTCGGATGGAAAAATAAGGAGGGCACCTTAGCCCCCTCCAAAATTTGATGTTTCTTAGTAGAAGCAGTTTCTTTGTGATGCACAAATATCGCTAGAAGAAGAAAGAGAGCATGAGGAGCTGCAAGACTCAGAGTTCAATTGAAGAGGCTCAGATACAGGAGGAAGTGTAAAGGGCGACACAAAGGTCACTAGAAGAGGCTCATATCCATGAAGAAGTGCAATGTGAGATGAAAAGGTTGCTGGAAGAAGCTCATCCAAGCCAACATCGTTGGAGGAGGCTTGCATGCACACAAAGGTATAACATTCGACACAACAGTTAATAGAGGAGGCTCACAGACAGACTGAGTTGTGATGTGTTGAGAAGAAGGAATATGAAGAACAATGCAAGGAGGAGTTGCAACGTGTAGAGCGTGCAAACGTCTTACAGAAACTGAGTCGCACATAAGAATTTGAATACCAAGTAAGTTCTTTCTTACATTGTTGTCTGTGCTTGTTGAAGGATTCATAAGTTGCAAGTAAGATAACTTAGATGTTAGTTGTTATAAGAAAAATATGTTTGTTGGGACAGATCCAAGTTATTCGGCTGTGAAGCCGGTTATGAACTCTTTGATAGCTTGGCACAAGGGAGAGACTACCCGCACCTCAGGTGGTCTTTCGCTTGAGGCGATAATGAAGGGGAAACAGGAGAGGTGAAATACCTACGAGAAGTCTTCCTTAGGACCACCCACCCTGAGTGTTTTCCTCCCTCATCTTCCTGGATGACCAAAATGGCATGGGGGTTGAAAATTATGGACAATAGGATGAAAATAAGCTTGTTGATTTTTAGGACAACGAAATAAACAAAGCAAACAACGAGTTGTTCGCAAATGGGTTCCCGGGGTAAGTCAGGGTCCTGTACAATAGACCAATGGATGCCTTAAGTGAAAAAAGTGAAAAAAAAGGGTGAAACATGAGACTAAAAGCTACAGCCAAGTCTTTTCAGATGGCTGCAAATTACGAACAACAAGTTGTTCGAAGATTTTAAGATAGGGAAACAAGCCCAAAATGTCTTGATACACCCCAGGGTGACCCACAAAATGATCCCGGAAGATTGTCAAATAAAAAATGGGGTTGTAAATGAAAATGGACATCCTTTTTAAAAGTTGTTACAACTATTTTTGGGAGGGTATTTACAAATGCAATTTATGTTCATGGATGGTGGGTGGACTGACAAAAGGTTTGACTTTAAATGTATTTTATTGGTTAAGTTTTAGTTATTAACGCATGCCTTTTCCACCATATTGTTTTGAAGGTTATCTCGATCAGGAAAACACATCCCAGAACTGTACCAACTAGTATAAGAAGAGAAGTATTAGTAGAACATGATGGTTAGGTTGAAGAGTGCCCCATGCAGTTCATAGAAGCATGGATTAGCCACTTCTCGTCACTAGCACTTTCAGGCTCTTAAAGCCGCTTGGATGGAAGAAGGATACATGCGAAAAGGAAGAGGCCCAGGACCCTCCTAAAGGGAGTTTTAGCTGAGCTTACCCAAGAAGAGTAGTATTCCAACCATCCTGAGCTATTCAACTTCTTGACCGTGTGGTACTAAGGAAAGATCACTCGATTTATACTAACTAGACAACTTTCGAGGGGCTCCTGATGAAGAATCCCTGGCTTTGACACTTAGTATCATATTAAATTGGAATTGCTTGGAATAAAGGACCAGGCCATCCACGTGGTGAGGTCACGTCTTGCTTTCACAAGCGTGCCTCATGGTCAATGAATTTGAAATCTATCTAAAACTTTATACAAAAACAAGTAAAACAAGTATGTGACATATATGTCATGGCTAAATACTATGTGTATGTATATAGCTAAATAGTATAGTTTTTTTTTTAGTGTATGGGGCAAACCCCTACATTGTTTTCAAGTGTTTTGCGGTTTTTTGAGTGCTTTTTAGCTTGCTGATTTTTGCATGGCCCCTTTAGGGGCAGCCAACTGTAGATTAGTGTATGAGAAAATATACAATGAAAGATGAAAAAATTAACTAATTACAAGTAAACGATTATACCATTCAACCCAAAGGAATGGGTTGAGTCTCTTTGCGAGTGGCAAGGCCTCCATGTGCATGAAAGCCCCAACTGATTCCTTGTATGGGGATTGGAATTTTACTTATCTGAATTCAAAGTAGTGATGTTTATTTACGAAAGTACAAATCATATTTTTATAAACATAAATTTACAAGTAAACTACTCAAACTATCTACACAAGCAAAGCATATCAACATGGGTATATGTGCCATAAATTTTAGAAAGAGTGCTAGTGAATATAAGGTGAATATGAGAGTGATTGGGTGGATTTACTGATCAGATTTGATGTTTTTCTTCGCTGTCCTGCTGGCCCCTTTGCCTCAAATAGTTCTTTAGGTGGTCCCTAATCGCTTAAGAGAAGCAAAGTAGGTGACCAAATTGTATCCTTGCAGGAAAGCAACAAAATTTTAGTGTTTATATATTAAAAAACTGAAGTAAATAAAACAAAAATTTATACATAAAAGATAAATAACAATCAACTAAGATGGTTGTCCCTTGGGGGGAAATTGACCAAAATGATCATTTTTCCTGTTTGGGACAACAAGGTTAATAGTAGGAAAACATAACGAAAATGTACATGAACGAGATAAGGAAGCAAACAAGTATGAATAACCAACTAAGAAGCTTATTTAAGGGTTGTCCTAAGGGGCCCTAGGACTCCTGACCACTAGCTAAGGCTGAAAACAACTGAGTAGTTCAAAAAATCTGCACTAAAACACATCAAACAAGTTAAACAAAGTTGTTAGAAAATGAAAGCAAGTAAGTCAAACCCAAGGAAGCAACAACAAACACCTAGATAACCAATCCCTCCTAGAGATAGCTAACATAACAGGTATTTACTTATACCCCTCAGCCCTTAACCAACAAGTGACATATCCAACAACTAAAATGCAACAAGTATCCCACACACAAAGAGTTTTGGAGAATTTCAGTAGAGCTTTGTTACTATATTCATCCTCATTTTTACAATGCCAACCCTCTTATTTATAAAAGAGAGGTGAAGGCTTATGGTTAGGTCACAAGACACTTGTCACTTTTGGAAAAGTGACAAGTGGACCAACCCTAAAGTGATTTTTTATTTTTACCAAAAAGTAAACTTATCCTAAAAAGGGAATATTATCCAAAAGGGATCAAATCAAATCTGATTTGACCTCTTAATTACAATGTATACATGCCAAAATCAAATTATGCGAAACCTATTACAAAAAGTCATTTTTCATAAAATGACAAAATTAATATGCCACATCACCATTTGCCTTGGTATTTGTGCCATCCCAAAGACTCTTTGATTGCTTCCATGTTTTTTAGCTATAGGTGAGGTGATTTAGGACAGTTCCAGGCCATCCATGGTGACCGGATTCACCGGGATGAATCCCTAAGGCGTGGGGAAATTGCAGAGTTTCTTAGGAGGGCAAGGGGACTTTTGGATTTGGTCATTGTATGTAATTAAATGCCCAATGTTCATGCACTTTTCAGACCTGATTATACCCCCCCTTTACTGCCTATAAGTTTCCCTGTGAGTTGACCGAAGCACGACTTCAATTTGGGCTTGTTTCAACGAAGGGACCCCCTGGGCCTGAACCTTGAGAGGATTTTTCCCTCTACCAAACAACCACAATTTTTTTTTTATTGTTCCCATGTTGTATATTTGTTTTCTACCTTTACACTTCCTTTCGTTTGGTGCAAATCCAACTCCGGATGAGTAAGATATGGTCCTAAAAAGGTACGTGGGAAGGAGATGGTCGGGAGACTGATCATGGAAAAAATTGAAATTGGGAATTTTTTTTGGGTTGGACACCAGAATTGACAGCCTTCTATAGGCCTACATACCTGTAGATGAAATGGGTGTTCCTCATCCGACCCAATTTGGCCTCGGAGGCCCCCAATTAGTCCTCCTTCTAGTGCGTGCTTTTTGGGCCAATAATGAGTCCATGTTGCTCTAGGACACACCACTGAAATTCTAGGCTGAATTTGCAGAGGAGAAAGACATGGATGCATTCTTGAATTTTCCCCATTCATTTCAACTATTTATGGGAAAAACTCCGCCTCTGGATGGCGAAGTTATGCAATTAAAAATGTCGAGTGACCCTGGGGGAATTTTAATTTTTAATATATAGTTTTAAACCCATTTAATTTTTTTTATTTATATTCTTAATTAAATATCATAAAAAAATTAATTAAATTTTTTATATGAATATATATATAATGCATATATATAAAAATAAAATAAAAATAAAATTTAAACCCCAAACAAAAAATGGAGTCGCTAGCTGGTGGTTTGGAGGAGTGGAGGGAGAGGCAGTGGTGGAAGTGAGTCACACAGAGGTGAAGGGAAGGGGCGTGCACATGGAGGAGGGTATGGAGGAGTTGGTTGTGTGGAGGAGGTGGAAGGGAGATTGGGGATGAGGTGCAGGTGCATGCAGGTGGAGGCAACGTGGAGGAGAAAGAAGGGGAGGATTGGTGTAGAGGTCTGTGCATAAGAGGAGGTGGAGGCAAGAGTATGGAGGAGTGGTGTTGCGAGTGGGAGAAGGAGCGCGCAAGCAAGGAAGAGGTGTAGAGGGAGCATGTGAAGGTTTGTTGAGGTGGAGGAAGGAGATGGCAGTGCACAAACTAGTGTGGGGGGAACATGTGGGGTTGGGGGTATGGGAGAGGCCCGAGCGTGTGCATAGGGGAGGAGGTTGATGCACGGGGAGGGGAAATGGAGGAGATAAGTGGTGGAGGGGGACTGGTGTTGATGCGTGCAAGTGGAGGCCGAGGGCTGGTGGTGGCGCCCTGGTGGTGCACGGATGGAGGACCACCCAAAAATTAATTTTTAGATTTTTTTTTTAATTTTATTGCCAAAGTGGGTTTTTTTAGTAGTAAGGAGAGGGAGGTCTTGGGTTCAAACCCCCTCCCCTCCTTTTTGATTTCTGGGCAATTTGTGGGAATTCTTGAGCAGAGGAAAGGGAGGGGGCTCGAGTTCAAATCCAAAGCCTTGCAAATGGCCATGCATAGGCCTGCATCCTCAACCAAACTCAGAAATTTAATCCTCTAAAGGGGCCTTGGAGGCTTGGGAATAGTGCCCAAGAGGAGTTCAAATCCCCTCCCCTTTGAATTTTTTCACATGAAAATAAATGAATATGGCACACCAGCAATAAAACATGAACCGACACTCTATTCCAAATTTGAACCAACACTAAAGCAACCATTTTGAAGGCAGAAATAACAAATTTCCATACAAAAATCCACCGTAACCAACAAGTTTTTTCTTTCTTTTTTGAATTGGGACTGATGGGGGCTTACTTGGCTCTGTGTATGAAGCTTGGTGCATGGTTATGGATGGCTGCCCAATGAAGACCTGCACTTGCTGTCAGGAAGCCTTCATCTTCCATTGAAGACTAGTTGTAGAGCTCCCTCTCCCCTTGGCCAAAATGCCAAAATGACTTGAGAGAGGGGAGAGGGAGGGTTTTTTATTTTTTAATTTTTCAAAAAAAAAAAATTTCCCCAATATTGCATGTCCTCCCCTTGATTTTTTATAATTTTTCCACTATTTTTTAATATTTCTTGAAAATTGTGCCAAGTCAAAGTTTGACTTTGACTTTGACTTTTGATCATGCTCACTTAGCCCAAAAACATTTCGAGATGAGAATGAGTCAGAATTGGACGCAGAACACGTCATTGGAAAGGTCTTGACGATCCTGTCGAGACCATATGATAACCAATCTGAAATAATGCCACCTTACTGCTCAAATTTGGCCTGGAATAGTTTTCGTTTAAAACCCTTGACTTGTTGGTGGGCCCACATGGCACCCAATCTTGCGAAAGGCATCATATCGCCATACGATATCCAACCAAGGAAAATGAGGTATCTTTGAAAAGGTATCGACGATTAATTCGATGAGGTGACCATAGATTTGTGTGTTGGGGCCATTAATGGTTGTTTTATTTGTCATGAAACACTGCTACACGAGCTGGTTGCCCCTTTTGCCCGAAATAATTGACAAACTTGTGACAACTCTAATCGGGCCATCTGAGGTTGGAATGAGTAAAATGAGGATCCATTACAAAGGTATCTAAGTCCATTACAGTGTGGAATCTCTGAATCTATGATTTAAAACTCTTTACCAACAATGTTTAAACCCCGAAGCACTGCAACCAATCTGATGTCCAAAAGTGGTCATGAACTTGTGAAGGCTCGTTCTTACCAAACGGGGGTCGAAACCAAGCACAGGATATATCGTTGAAAAGGTCTCACACTTCCCTACACAATGTATGTGTTTGATTTTCCTTTTAAAATATAAATCTGAATAGAATAGACCAGGAAGTCACAACTATTGATTTTGTCCATTCGGGTGACCCTTACTTTGCGTCCTCCATAGGGGGTTCATACGGACTCAAAATTGGGATCATAATAGCTCGTTAGAAATATTGTCCTGGTCCCTAAAATATGGAATCATTTTATTTCCAAAATTTTTACTAGACTTCATTTTATTCTTTGCGAAAGGACCCCGTCCCCACGGGATCTGCCTAGTGACAAGCAAAAAGGGCCAACTTTAAAATTTTTGCAAATTGCGTACTTATCTCATGAAGTATGAAATAAACAATATTTACATGAGGAATTATGACGTGGGATGGTTTCAGAACTCAAAAATTACCCCGAGAATGCCTCCCTTGGGGGGAAAATAACATGGTCCCATGACAAGCCAAGCAAGGTCGGGATGAGCCCGTTTGGGTACCCTTTAAGATGTTGATGGAAATTGCGATGAACATGGTTTTTATATTTCTACCCATAAGGTGATAGTAGGGTAGGGAGAATCATGAATTTGAAATCCATTTGACCTTACTATCCCTCAATTGATCTTGGAAGCACTGACCCAACTAAATGCAACAAACCTAAACTGACATGGGCTCTTGCCAATTGACTTGACCTTGTTCCCTGATACTCTCTACTCTTTGATAAGTATTTACATACTTATATCACAACCCTTTGAAGGTATCCAACTGATACTCTTTCAAGGGTAGAGGCCATAGTAACTATGTGTAACGATCCCCCTCGACCAACCTGAGGCCGAGGTACGCCACTCCAGAGAAACCACTCATGCTCTAACGCCAGTCGGTAACATTCCTAGCCATCAGGTTGGGCCATTCTACCCTAGGGAACACTTTTGTTCCCATACTGTGGAACATACAATAGCATACCCAGTAGTCAACTAAGAAATGCCACCTAAATTTACTCTTTAGACTGCATGAAACTAAAACATATACATACAACACGCTTGCGGAAGATTTACATATAAACATAAACAAACAATTACTTTCTGTAACATATGAATTTTATATTAAAATAACAGTAATTACTGATATGCATCATTTACAGGAAATTACCCATAAGCACACAAGCAATCATAGTCACATATATGATAAAATCGTAACATAGGCATGTAAATAACAAAACAACATATCCATATATCATACAATTGGTACTTATCTTAGAAAGACTATCACCAACTACTTACAAACTGTCCACGAACCTCCCAGCCATAGACTACACTGTTCGTCACTCTCAACAGTGAATCACCCCCGAGCTGGGACTGAACTCCACCCAGGGTAAAGGGATTCCTATCCAGGCTAAGGCTCATGGACAACAGGAAAAACTCCGTCTCAGGTGCTCACTCAACTAACAACCTACAACCTCTCATTCCCCACATGCCTGTCCCACCCAAGGAAGTGTTCCCCTTCTCTGCTCAACAGTCCCTCGACTGCCCCACTTCCCTTCCAGGGCTTCAACAACAGGCCAGAACGAAAGTCTCAGAGCGCTGTAGCTACAATTTAGCACCTACGGAAATCAATCCCCAATAATTCTCTCGCTCAGAGGACTGCTCACAATCCTGACAACCTACTTCTTCAATCCCTCTCTAAGCTAACCAAGTACACCAACCAAAAAGGATGGGGAAATAGGCTTCAGAAAGGTGAAATTGCTGTCTCAAGGATAACATAATTTATGAGTGAAATGGTCATGGAGTCATTGACTGGATAACTGAGTGTGTTTTGGAATCACTGTGAAATCTCTGTCAAAAATGATGGTCAGCCTGATGGTTCCCCTTTTCTTGTTTGTAAGGCATCTCTGAGAAAAATCCCCCCTCTGAGCTAAGTTTCCCCACGGTATGAATGCATGTCCCCAACTTGACACTTGTCATATCATAGGTTACTTTTGTCCACTTATCCCCAACTTTAGAACTTAGGATAAACTAATTATCCATACTTTATGTTTTAGGAAATATTAATATAATATTCCCTTGACTTTTGGCCCTCCCTTTCCCTAACTGGTGATGTTTAGTCCCCCATCTCATTTGTCATGGTCGGTCTGCGCGCAGTGATGTATTTTATATTAATCACGAGTCATGTACAAAGTAGGCGCTCTAGCCTTTAACATCTAGGCGGGTTGGCCTAATTCCAAGACATAAGCATTCCAACTTATAATACTGGCTCACCAGCCTATAATGCATATTATATACACAAAGGTTCCTTGATCTTAATATTGCGTGCACTTAGTTACTGCACATTGTATCCTCTGTCTTCAATGTTGCATGCACCTTAGTTACTGTGCGCGGTATTCAAAAATTTGCACATTACATCCCTTTACTGCGTAGTATATGCGTGCACCATGCCATGAAAGGTGTATTACAAAAATGATGTCTAAACAACTCACTAGCTTAAATATACTTGGATTATATTTACATTTGGGTTTGGCTGAGGGATATTACAATCCCCTCCCCTTATTTATGCACTGTCCTCAGTGCATCATGTACCCATATACAATAACATTCTCAAAAGTTTTCAAAAAGATGCGGGTATTCTGCCCGCATTGCATCCTCATGCTCCCAAGTAGCATCTTCAGGTCTGTACCAGGTCCATTGGATATTTACAAGCCCTATGGCTCAATTCCGGAGTTGTTTGATTTTTCAATCCAGGATGCGCATTGGATGCACTTGGAAAGCGCCTTCTTGCTCCACTTGAATAACATTCCAATCAATAACATGATTAGCATCGGGTATATATTTATTTAGCAATGATACATGGAAGACATTATGAACAAACATAGATGCAAGCAATGCAATCATATAAGAAACTGGACCAATCCTCTCTAGGATTTCAAATGGCCCACAAAATATGGTTGCTAACTTGGCGCAACTTCCCAGCTTTAGGGAGCTTCTGTTATCTTTCACCTTTAGGAAAACATGATCACCCACTTTGAATTCTTTGTGGATTCTATTTTTATCAACATAACTTTTCTGTCTGTCTTGGGTAGCTTTCAAATTCTGCCTAACTTTTAACATTTGGTCCTCCATTTTCTTGAGAAATTCTGGCCCGACTATTGTTCTATCAGCTAGATTATCCCAGCTTATTGGAGTATTGCACCTTCTGCCGTAAAGTGCTTCAAATGGGCTCTTTTTCAATGATTCTTGATACCCATTGTTATAAGAAAATTCTACTAAATGTAGGTAGTCTTCCCATTTTGATGGTTTATCCATCACATACATTCTCAATATATCCTCTGTCACTCTATTCACCCTCTTTGTCTATCCATCAGTCTCAGGATGGTAAGATGTACTAAAGTTCATATTCGTTCCGAATCCTTTCCATAAATTAGAGGTGAATTTCGGGTCTCTGTCAGACACAATCGTTTTAGGAATTCCGTGCAATCTTGTCACTTCCTTCATGAAAATATTAGCAACATCTGATGCCTTGTGAGTAGTTTTTAGTGGAATAAAATGGGCAGCTTTTTTTAAGCTTGTCCACCACTACCATAATCGAATCATGTAGCTTTCTTGTTCTGGGCAATCCCATAATAAAATCCATTGTCACCACTTCCCACTTCCATTTAGGAATGGGAAAAGGTTGCAGCAATCCTGCTGGGTGCCTATGCTATGTTTTAATTTTCTGGCATTCCATACACCTAGCGATGTATTTTGCATATTATCTCTTCATACTTCACCAAAAGTATTGGATCTTGACTGTTTCTATGGTTTTCTGATATCTAGTGTGCCCTTCATAAGGAGCATTATGCATCTCATGCAAAATTATACGTTTCAAGTCCTGGACATTTGGTACAAAAATTCTGTTCTTGTTCAAAAGTATTCCATCTACTCCCAACTTATAAATATTCATCTTCTGTGGTGTCTTACCTTGCTGTAGTTTTGCTATCAATTATTTGTATTACAGGTCTGTATTTGTAGCATCTAGAATTTTTCTTTTAAAATTAGTATGATACATGCTGATGGCTGTAGCATGAAGCTCATGCACCCTCCTACTGAGTGCATCCCACACTTTATTTTCTTTCCCTTTGATATGCTTTATATCAAAGTCATATTCGCTTTGAAATTCTAACCATCTTCTTTGTCTAACAGTTAGATTTGGCTGATCAAATAAATATTTCAAACCATTGTGGTCTGTTCTTAACTCAAACCTTTTTCCCATGAGGTAGTGTCTCCATTTCCTCAGGGCATTCACTATGGCTGCCAACTCCAAATCATGAGTGGCATAGTTTCTTTCATGCTCCTTCAAATTCCTTGATTCATAACATATCACAAATCTATTTTGACTGAGGACTCCACCCAGTCCTTCATTACATGCATCTGTGCATACAATGAAATATTCATTTGGGTCTGCAATCCTTAGTATTGGAGCACTTTTCAATAATTTTTTCAAATGTTGGAAACTCCTTTCATAGTTCGACGTCCACTGAAACTTCATACCCTTTCTTTGCAAGGAAGTGATTGGGTGTGCTATCTTCGAGAATCCTCCAATGAATCTCCGGCAGTAACCTGCAAGGCCCATGAAAGATCTAACCTCTATCACATTCTTTGGTGCTGACCATTCTCTAATGGATTCTACCTTCTCAGGGTCCACTGCTATCCGATCTTTTGAGATGATATGCCCCAAATAATGAATTTGTTTCTGATAAAATGAACACTTTCTCAATTTGGCATACAACTGATGTTCCCTTAATACTTGCAACACCATCCTCAAATGATGTTCATGCTCTTCCTCTGACTTGGAATATATAAGAATGTCATCCAAAAAGACAATGACAAACTTGTCCAAATACTCTYGRAAAACACCATTCATTAAGCACATGAAAACAACTGGTGCATTTGACAATCCAAATGGTACCACTGTGAACTCATAATGACCATACCTTGTCCTGAAGGAAGTCTTGCTAATATCTTATTCTTTAATTCTTACCTGATGGTATTCTGATCTAATATGTATCTTTGAAAATATCCTTGCATCCTTCAATTGAGCAAAGAGGTCATCAATCCCTGGTAGAGGATATTTGTTCTTAACAATCATTTTATTCAATTGTCTAAAGTCAATGCATAATCTTAACGATCCATCTTTCTTTTTCAAAAACAAGACTGGGGCACCCCAAGGTGACACACTTGGGCATATATACCCCTTCTTCAGAAGTTCTTCAATCTGCATTTGCAACTCCTTCAATTATGGTGTACTCATTCTGTAAGAAGTCTTTGATACTGGCACTGCTCCAGGCATCAAATATATAGAGAAATCAATGTCTGTCCTTAGGGGTAGTCCTGGTACTTCCTTGAACACATCTTCAAATTCTTTAAGGATTTCATAATACTCCAAATTTGGAACCTTGTCTTTAGGTGTCTCCTCCATATGAGCTGCAAATATTTGACATCCTCTTCTATAACATTTCTTCAGCTGCAATGCTAGAATTTCTCTAATGATTACTGCCCTGGGAATTCCCTGCACTTTCCTTTGGTTCCATTCTTCATCCAAGCGAGTGAATGCTTTGTTATGACAATCCAATAGAGCATGATGTGGGTCCAACCAATCCATCCCAATTAAACAGTCATAGAAACCTAAGGGTAAGATGTTGAAATATTCCCTAGTATTTAGTCCATTCATGTCTATGAGGCAGAACTTACCATCTCATTAAATTTTCTTCTGGCTCTTGTAGCCAGTTTCACCAACCAAGATTTCCCATGCTCGCTTCTTGGGAATTGCAAACTTTCCACCATCTTAGGGTCTATATAACTATGGCTAGCTCCTGAATCAATTAAAATAGCAAGTGTTTGGTTGTTGATCATACCTTCCACTTCAATCATGTGGGAATGATACTCTGCTTGCTTGTTGTCCAGGGATGCATAAATCCTTGGCACATTTTTGCCCATGTCCTCTACTGTCTTATCTCATTGTACATTGTGAACAACCTTACCTTTTTCACCTCTGTGAGGACAATCTCTGAACCTATGGTCTCCTTTACAACCCCAACATTGCACAGGTGGTTGTCTTGGCCCTTGACTCACTGTGTCAATCACTCTGGTTTCCTTATGCGTTTGCTGCCATTGTGGATTATTTCTGAAGAATGGTGGCTTAGCTCCCTTCTTCCTCTGATCCATATTGAATTTCTTATTGTCTTCCCAAACCTTTTGGAAAGCTGGTCTTTCTTTCAGCTGGTCATATAAGCATTTAGCTCTCCTTATGGTCTCTTCTAATGTCTTGGGATCATCATACTTTATTTTGTCACTGATGAATGATGGAAATCCACTTAAGTACCGTTGAATCTTGACTGTCTCATCCTTAATGAAAGAGACATACTTCAATAGTTCGAGAAACCTTCTCTCATATTCATCTATGGTCGTACTTCCAAGCTTGAGTTCAAAGAACTCTTTCATTTTCTTGTCATAGTATCTTTTGGTCAAGTACTTCTTCTCAAAATACTTCTTGAATTCTCTCCAAGTAACGCTTTTCTCTACAATGTGCTGTACCTGCACAAGTTGATCCCACCACATGGAGGCCTTTCCTTTGATTTGATAGATAGTGATTCTACCTTCAACATGAGAAGAATAATTATATAATTGAAAATACTTCCTCATGCCTAGCAACCATGTTTCAACATATTCATCCTTCTTGTGCTCATCATCAAATATAGGAGGTTTGATTTTGTTCATTTCTCCTTGCAGCTCATCCACCCCAGATCTCTTATACCTTCTGACAGGGGATAGACTTGAGTTGTTGCCTGCTCTCTTATGGGAATTCCTATGGGGATAATGGTGATGTCTACTAGCACTTTTTACTTCTCCCTTCTCCTCTGAAGATTTGTGATTCTCAGATCTACTTGAGTCACTCTCCTTAACCAATTTCTTCTCTATTCTGTTCAAACCTTCCAATAGCTTCATGTTGAAGTCATCTTGCTTCTTTTTGTCTTTCATAAGCCTTTCATTATCATATTTATGGCTTTGGACATCCTTCCACAATTCTTAATGGTCTCAACCATATTTATATCTTCATTCCTTTCTTCTCCATGTCCGTTGGAGTTCGTTCCTTCCATGCTCAAATGGACATCCATCCCTCTTCTCTTCTCTGGATGAATGTAATTCCCCTGTGCCTCTTCCATTCCTATGAACTTTACACTGGTATGACCTGACCGAGTTGTTGTTAATTATGCAAAACGTGCAGCCATCGAAACTAATCAGACTAACAAATCAGTAATTCATGAGAATATGCACCATTTCGATTCAACATACACATCAACATTATCACTCCCGGTTTCCTCGTGTTATCACCATGACAATTCTAGATAAGACCCAAGTCTCGAGAAAACTGGCACACATTGCCTTCTGAGATACACTTGCGCAAGAAGGTGGTTTTTTCGAAACCACTTTTGCCAAGATGTGGTATTACGTGTCTCAACATGTCAAATCCACCACTTGTGGAGCAGGCGACGGCTAGTCAAATCACCCTGCTTCATTCGTTCGATACTTCGTAGCCATGTGACATCAGTTTAACACCGCCATGTAATGAACTCAAAAGTTAATCATTCAAAATGGATTGGCCGAGCATGGCAACCCAACGCTCTTTGTACGTAATCTGTCTGCGCTTCATAAATGGAGTTCTATAATTACCACTCCCCAAATATGAAGATATATGTGTATCCATAACCATAGTAATCTTCAAGATGCTTGAATTCTTGCTCTCTGTAAAGAAACATTTCGGTATCCCCAACCTGAGATACATGGACAAAGCTAAGTCCAGTGAGACTGGTTATTCGAGCAACATGCTAGGCTTTCCTGCGAATAAGGAGGAAAGGTTCCTTGCACACCTTCTAGCAACTAAGTTCCACACAGAGCTGGTTATAGACTCACGATTGGAAGTTAGGCTGAATCCCACTATAAAGGATTTAGTCATCAACAAGCCAGCCGCTAAGAAGAAAAGGAGTAAGCGACATAAGAAGGAGGAATCTACGGTTGAAGTGGTCGAAAGTGTTGGAGAAAATCAACCGGTCTGGCTAGAATCTTCTTTAAAGGTGGAGATCGCTAAGTTGAAGTAAGTCTTCAACTAAGATAAACATGTCTCAACGAATTTTGAACAGCCAGTAGCGAAGGTAAAGAGTACAAGAGATGATAGGCCTGTTCTTCAACGACCCTTTTTGTAACAGGCTAACTGCTGTCATCACCCTTTTGTAATTTTGTGATTAATATGATTATATAAATACATAAACGGATTTTGGACTATTTTATTACAATTTCTATTTGGTGATGTTATGACTTTTGTAATCTTATATTTTATTTTCATCTATCTAAATCGGAAGAAATTAAAATTCAGAATTCTTTTTAATTAATGCTTCAATGCGGTTATGTGTTTATTTTTATCTTATTATTATGCAATTTAAACTCAAACTCCTCGCCTTCCAAGCGACTTCGCACGCATTAACTTGACCTGTTCATTTATATTATTGTGCATAGAAATATGACAAGGTAAATGCTTCTCCGCACACCTAAATCTACTGTGCATTCCTTCTTGGTCGTACCGACTACTTACAAGCACTACTCTGGCATTGTGCACCAATATCCACTGCACATAGTTTCGATACTGCACACCGATATTCCACATGCATTTTTGTCCTATGCATGCACCATGTCAAGTTTAACATATTCCTTCGTGCTCAAATATCTGTGCGAAACAAATTATACTCATACTTATGCGTGTACCAACAAAACTCCTCTACGTTAAGAAATACTTGCGCACCCCATGTGCACCTTACTATGTGTGTGCTTACTGCGCAAGGCTAATTTCAACGCATGAATCTACACATAATAATCCTCCGCGCGGTGCCACAATTTACTGTGCACACTGGCACACCACAATTTTCCCGTGCGGTGCCAAATTTACCACACGCGCCAGTATGCCAAACTTTTCCAAGGACACTCTATGACTCTAAATCTGGTCACTTCAAAGTTACTTTTCTGTGAATATTCACTTCAATTGCACCCTTCTGGCCCATCCAAGATCAGTGTTGAATTGAGGCTCTAATACCATACTGTAACTATCCCCCCCAAACAACCTGAGGCCGGGGTAACATTCCACTCATGATATAACGCCAATCATTAACATTCCCATCCATCAAGTTGGGCCATGCTACCCTAGGGAACACTTTCGTTCCCATACCGCGGAACATATAGTAGCATACCCAGTAGTCAACTAAGCAATGCCACCTAAATTTACTCTTTAGACTGCATGCAACTAAAATATATACATACAACACGTTCGTGGAAGCTTTACATCTAAACATAAACAAACAATTACTTTCTGTAACATATGAATTTTATATTAAAATAACAGTAATTATCGATATGCATCATTTACAGGAAATTACTCATAAGCACACAAGCAATCATAGTCACATATATGATAAAATCGTAACATAGGCATGTAAATAATAAAACAACATATCCATTATCATACAATTGGTACTTATCTTAGAAATACTATCACCAATTTGCTTACAAACTGTACACAAACCTCCCAGCCATAGACTGCACTGTTCATCACTCTCAACAGTGAATCGCCCCTGAGCTGGGACTGAACTCCACCCAGGGTAAAGGGATTCCTATCTAGGCTAAGGCTCATGGACAATAGGAAAGACTCTGTCTCAGGTGCTCACTCAACTAACAACCTACAACCTCTCATTCCCCACATGCCTGTCCCACCCAAGGAAGTGTGCCCCTTCTCTGCTCAACAGTCCCTCAGCTACCCCACTTCCCTTCCAGGGCTTTAGCAACAGGTTGGACCGGAAGTATCAGAGCATTGTAGTTGCAATTTAGCACCTACGAAAATCAATCCCCAATAATTCTCTCACTCAGAGAACTGCTCACGGGACTGAAAAGCCGCTTCTTCAATCCCACTCCAAGCTAACTAGGTACACCAACCAAAAAGGATGGGGAAATAGGCTTCAAAAGGGTGAAATGGTTGTCTCAAGGATAACTGAATGTATGAGTGAAATGGTCATGGAGTCATTGACTGGATAACTGAGTGTGTTTTGGAATCACTGTGAAATCTCTGTCAAAAATGATGGTCAGCCTGATGGTTCCCCTTTTCCCATTCGTAAGGCATTTGTGAGAAAAATCCCCCCTCTGAGCTAAGTTTCCCCATGGTATGAATGCATGTCCCCAACTTGACACTTGTCATATTGGAGGTTACTTTTGTTCACTTGTCCCCAACTTTAGAACTTAGGATAAACTAATTATCCATACTTTATGTTTTAGGAAATATTAATATAATATTCCTTTGACTTTTGGCCCTCCCTTTCCCTAACTGGTGAAGTTCAGTCTCCCATATCTTTTATCGTGTTCGGTCTGTGCGCAGTGATGTATTTTATATTAATCATGAGTCATGTACAAAGTAGGCGCTCTAGCCTTTAACATGTAGGCGCGCTAGCCTAATTCCAAGACATAAGAATTTCGGCTAATAATACTGACTCACCAGCCTATAATGCATATTATATACACAAAGGTTCACTGACCTTAATATTGCACGCACTTAGTTACTGTGTGTTGTATCCTCTATCTTTAAGGTTGTGCGCACCTTAGTTACTGCACGCAGTATTCAAAAATGTGCACATTACATCCCTTTACTGCGCAGTATATGCGCACACCATGCAATGAAAGGTGTATTACAAAAATGATGTCTAAACAACTCACTAGCTTAAATATACTTGGATTGTATTTACATTTGGGTTCAGTTGAGGGATATTACAATATGACCCCCACCAATGTCTTTGATTGGAACCATAGCACAAAGGGTTTCTTGTGGAGGAATGAAGGTGTAAAACACCATGTTGAGCCCAAAGCATATTTTTGGGTCAACACTCTTGGCACCGGAGGGGAAATTCCTTCCAAAGAATGTAGAAAAATGGGATCACCTGTGTGATAGGCGGGAATACTCGGTGCAAATTTATACTTTCAAAGTGACCGAGGTGGGTGAGGGG
>JZKD02S1769504.1:369584-382973 GCA_000966675.3 Picea glauca | reverse complement strand
AAAGGAGGTTGCCCCCTCGAAGAGGCTTATTATCTGAAATTATCTCTTTTTCAAGGCGTTGAGTACTTTTCCTGAGTTTTTTCTATGCTATATTGATGTTTGGTTCTTAACAACTTTGGTTTGGTGGTGCATAAGACTAAGGGCGAGGCCACATGGCCAACCCATGTGACCAGTGCCAAACAAAACGGAGGGGCCAACAAAGGAGCGCCAAGCGCCTGGCCACATAGAGACACCCCACATGACCAGGAGCCATAAAAAAAGGGGTTTCACCCATATTTTGTGCATTAAGTGGGTATTTAACTTTATATTAAGAGATTTTAAGGTTTTATAGGCAGATTTGGAGATTTTTTGCCCTTTTTGGAGGGATCTTGGGCCCTTTTTAAGGCCAGATCTTGGGGGGAAGTTGGGAGATGATCACCAACTTCAGATCTATATAAAACATGCCTTCTTGAGGCCATGGGAGGACATTCAGAGTAGGTTTATGCTGAATATTTTTCAATCCAAAGCCATTTTTATGTAGGGAAGTTGTTGAGGAGCGCACCTTTGTGGGCCATTTTTGGGAGCTTTGGTCATCAGATTTCAGTGTCGTTTCTTCTGTTGGGTTCTAGAGATTTGGTAGAACAAGACCAGATCAATTTTGTAACCTTTTGGAATTTTTGTGTTGACATTTTAAAGCTTTGAACAAAAATAAGAAAACATCGCCCACTTAGACAAAGGCCCAGAGACGTAGGCGAGATTGTTGAACTCCGTTATCACATTGGGGTTTATGGTTTATTGTTGTTTATGATTCATTTCATATCTGTATATGTGTATATGACTGTTATGTTTTCTCATCACTTCTTCCTCTTTCATTAAGCTTCCTAATTGGTTAAATAACACATGCTTAATAACTCAACCATTGTCGTGTAAAAGATCTTTTCGTATCATTTGGGATTTGGTCATTATATGTAAGGAAATTACCACTGTTCAGGCACTTTTTAGACCTGATTATACTCCCCCTTTGTTGCCTATAATTTTCCCTGTGAGCTTACCATAGCATGGCTTCGATTTGGGCTTGTTTCAGTGAAGTGACCCCATGGGCTTGAACCTTGAGAGGATTTTTCCCTATACCAAACAACCAAAAAATTATTTTTTCTTGTGCCCTTGTTGTATCTCTTTTCACTACCTTTCCGCTTCCTTTCATTTGGTTCAAATCCGATTCCGTATGAGTAAGATATGACCCTGGAAAGGTATGCAGGAAGGAGTCAATCGAGAGATTGATCAGGGAAAAAATTGAAACCGGGGCAACATTCTGGGCTAGAAACTAGAATTGACAGGCTGATACAGGCCTTCATACTAGTAGCCGAAATGGGTTTTCCTCATCCGACCCAATTTGGCCTCGGAGGCCCCCAATTAGGCCTCCTTCCGGTGCATGCTTTTTGGGCCAATAATGAGTCCCTGTCACTCTGGGACACGCCACTGAAAATCTGGGTTGAATTTTCAGAGGCGAATGCAATGGATGAATTTTTTACTTCACCTCGATCGTTTCGACTAATTATGGGAGAAAATTCGCCTCTGGATTAAACTAAACTTTAAAAACTTTAAAAACTTTAAAAATTAAACTAAACATTAAAATTTAAAATTAATTTAAAATAAAATTTAAACCCCAAACAGAAAATGGAGCCACCAACTGGTGGTTTGGAGCAGTGGAGGTCGCGGGGAGGTGAAGGGAAGGGGGGCGTGCATGGCGGAGGGTACGGAGGAGCTGGTTGTGTGGAGGAGGTGAAAGGGATATTGGGGATGGGGTGTAGGTGCGCGAAGGTGGAGGCAACATGGATGAGAAATAAGGGGAGGATTGGTGTATAGGTCTGCATGCAAGAGAAGGTGGAGGCAGGAGTATGGAGGAGGGGTGTTAGGAGTGGGAGAAGGAGTGCACACATAGGGAATATGTGTAGAGGGATATTGTGAGGGTTTGTTGAGGTGGAGGAAGGAGATGACAGTGCATGGACTGGTGTGGGGGGAGCTCGTGGGGTTGGGGGTATGGGAGAGGCCAGAGCGTGCACCCAGGGGTGGAGGAGGTTGTTGCACGAGGAGGGGAAATGGAGGAGAGAAGTGGTGGAGGGGGACCGGTGTTGCTACGTGCAGGTAGAGGATGAGGGATGGAGGTTGTAGCACCCTGGTGTTGGACGGGTGGCCGACCACCCAAAAATTAATTTTTGAATTTTTTTAATTTTTTTTGCCAAAGTGGGTTTTTTCAATAGTTAGGAGAGGGAGGTCTTGGGTTCAAACCCCCTCCCCTCCTTTTTGATTTCTGGAAAATTTCTGGGAATTTATGAATAGAGGAAAGGGAGGGGGTTGGGGTACAAATCCTAGGCCCTACAAATGTCTATGAATAGGCCTGCATACTCAACAAAACTCGTAAATTTAATCCTCTAAAGGGGCCTTGGAGGCTTGGGCCTAGTGCCCAAGAGGGTTTCAAATCCCCTCCCCTTTGAATTTTTTCACATGAAAATAAATGAATATGGCACACCAATAGTAAAACATGAACCAACACTCTATTCCAAATCTGAACCAACACTAAGGCAATCATTCTGAAGGAAGAAATAACAATTTTCCATACAAAAATCCACCATAACCAACAAGTTTTTTATTTCTTTTTTGAATTGGGACTGATGGGGGGTTACTTGGATCTATGTATGAAGGTTGGTGCATGGTTATGGTTGGCTGCCCAATGAAGACCTGTACTTTTTTTCAGGAATCCTTCCTCCGCCATTGAATACCTATTGCAGAGCTCCCTTTCCCCTTGGCCAAAATGCCAAAATGACTTGAGAGAGGGGAGAGGGAGGGTTTTGTATTTTTTAGTTTTTCAGAAAAATCCAATTTCCCCAATATTGCATGAGGGAAGTTGCCTGTCCTCCCCTTGATTTTCTGAAATTTCTGATTTTTTATAATTTTTCCACTATTTTTTAATATTTCTCGAAAATTGTGCCAAGTCAAAGTTTGACTTTGACATTGACTTTTGACCATGTTGACTTAGTCCTAAAAAGTTGTCAGATGAGGCGGAGTCGGAATTGGATGCAGAGCACGTTGTTGGAAAGGTATTGATGAGTCCAATTATAATATATAGTCACTAATCTGAAATAATGCCACCTCACCACTCAAATTCGGCCTGGAACAGTTGCCGCTTAAAACCCCTGACTTGCTCGTGGGCCCACATGGCACCCAATCTTGCGAAACTTTCCATATTTCCATACGATATCCAATTGAATAAAATGAAGTATCGTCGGAAAGGTATCGATGATTAATTTGACGAGGTGGCCATATATTTGTGTTTTGGGGCCATTAATGGATTTTTTATCTGTCATGAAATCATGTTACACGAGCTAGTTTTCCCCCTTTGCCCGAAATAATTGACAAACTTGTGACAACTCTAACCAAGCCATCCGAGGTCAGAATGAAGAAAATGAGGAGTCATTGGAAATTTATATAAGTCCATTACATCGTGGAATTTCTGAATCTCTGATTTAAAACTATTTACCAACAATTTTTAATCCTCAAAACACTGCAACCAATCTAATGTCCAAAAGTGGTCATGAACTTGAGAGGGTTTGTTCTTACCAATCGGGGGTCAAAACCGAGGATGAGATATACCGTTGGAAAGGTATCGCAATTATCTACACCATTTATGGGTTTTATTTTCCTTTTAAAATATAAATATGAACATAATCATACCAGGAAGTCACAACTGTTGGTTTTGGCCATTCGAGTGACGCTAACTTTGCATCCTCCATAGGGGGTTCATACGAACTTGGAATCGGGCTCATGATATCCTGTTGGAAATATTTTCCTGATACCTTTAATATGGCAGAATTTTATTTCCAAAAATGTGACTAGACTTCATTTTATTCTTTGTGAAAGGACCCCATCCCCATGGGACCCGCCCACTGACAGGCGAAAGGGGCCAACTTTAAATTTTTTGCAAACTATGTACTTAGCTCATGAAATATGAACTGAACAATATTGGCATGGGGAATTATGATTTAGGATGTTTTTAGAACTCAAAAATTACCTCAGGAATGCATCCCCTGGGGGGAAAATAACATGGTCCCATGACAAGCTGAGCAAGGTCGGGATGAGACTGTTTGGGTAGCCTTTAAGATGTTGATGGAAATTGCGATGAACATGATTGTTATACTGCTTCCCATAAGGTGATAGTAGGGTAGGGAGAATCTTGATTTTGGTGTCTGTTTGACCTTACTATCCCTCAATTGATCCTGGAAGCACTGACCCAACTGAATGCAACAACCCCTAAAGTGACATGGGCTCTTGCCAACTAACTTGACCTTATTCCCTAATATTCTCTAGTATTTGATAAGTATTTACATACTTATATCACAACCCTTTAAGGTATACAACTAATACTCTTTCAAGGGAAGAGGCCATATTAACTATGACCCCCGCCACTGTCTTCGACTTGAACCATATCACAAAGGGTTTCTTGTAGAGGAACAAAGGTGTAAAACACCATGTTGAGCCCAAAGCAGATTTTTAGGTCAAAATTAGCTACTTGCATGAAACAAATAGTAGTGAAGGAAACCATATCTGATCCACTACCAGAAAGGGATGTCTTTCAGGTCAGCAAGCAAAAGTGCATTGGCCAAGAATTTAAGATGACAGTTGAGCTTGCTGGCTACAACATGGATGGAGTCATGTTGGATATTAGATCCAACGTGAACATTTTTCCAAATAAATATTGAGAAGTGATGGGTGAGGCTAAGTTGGTTTGGTCACCCATCAAACTTCAATTGGCTAATCAATATAATATTTACCCAATAGGTCATTTGGAGCAAGTCGAATCCAACATAGAAAAAGTGAAAACAAAGGCTGATTTTGAGGTCATTGAGATTATGGATTAATGTGGTCCATATCTTGAATTATTGGGTATTGGCTAGGCCTTTGACAATAATGCAATGTTAAAATTGAAGAAATGACAGATGTCCTTTGAAACATACGCCCTGCATGTTGTCACGCTAGTGGATCCCTATGAGAAAGATAGGTATAATGAGCCCGTGGATGAGGATGCACAGAGATCGGTCATTGAAAATATTTATAAGATCACGGGGAAAAAGGAGGACTACATCAACCACAACACAGATGGATAATTAATATGGAGAAGTGTCAAATATTATGACACAGATTCGGTTTTAGGCCATGGAGAAGTGGCAGAATAATCTCTACGAAGTATCAACAAGGAGGTGTGCACATATCTCTGTAGAAGAGCACATGGAAGATTTTGGCTCCTATTGGTATGATGGGTCGAAGTCAGTGGACACATTGATTGCATGGATATAACACATTCCCAAGCAACAAAGGCCTCGCGTGCTTGACACAGTACTTATAGGAATTTCTGCCGAAGGTGGGTTGTGCACCGCCAACCTTATCAAGAATAGGTAACAGTGGAAGCGGATATGCGTGAACAATTTAGAATTATGGAAATTGTACCTCACATCAAATATCTTTACACAAGAGGATGGTTAGCCAAGAAACGGTGCAGGACGCGTGATAAATATTTAAAGCTTTGATGCGCTCACCCACAACCTCCCCCTATACCACCAAATCCCAATTTTTTTTGCTGAAATCATAGGGAAAACACTTGCACCTACTCTAGACACAACTACCCATTCCATAAACCTCGAAGAATCATTCAAACAAATCCCATTATTTTTCCACAACCCCATGGAACAACCAGATGAGATAGATACAAGTGTTGATGTGCTCCATCATCAACATATACTGCAATAATCGAAAGGGCATGAGGCCAAGCCCTCAAGGAGACAAATGACTGAAGGAATAAGTATGAGGCCATGTTCTGACCCACTCAGGAAAGCTGCAATAAAATAACCTAATAGAGAAAATCAAGTCGCGGTACACTGAAAACCTGTGTGGCACCCCCAACAAATAAGACTCGTGTATGTGTAGTTGTGTAGAAATGACCACAATATTGTTACTAGGTATGAGCTATTGGTGACAACATATTTTAGAAGAGGTCAACATATCATATTGATTAATATGATAGGTATTTCCAGGCATCTTCAGTAATAGAACAATAGACAGTCCATTGACAGAAGGATGATTGACCCAATTCCACATTAAATGCAATCGTCAAATTTACCACTTAGCATGAAGTTCGACATTCAGAGCCTACTAACCAATTGTCATCTAGATTCATTCACACAAGCAAATAGGATAGTTGGAAAGTATTCTCGCATCGCAAGAATATTTAATCATGGTCAGCCCTACAACACAAGTACAATTTTTGGGTTATGACTACCAATTCATGCAAGTCTCAAAGGGGTTTCCTAGCACATCAACTCATCAAAAGGGAAAGCCCATATAATTTTAGCATATTCCACAATATATGGGTACAAAGTTTGTTATGATGCCTCAATCAGCAAGGAATATCCTCAGAATGACGAATATGGATTGGGATCTCTCCGGATACACCATTCTACATCCATATTCTAAGTATCCTTTAATGTGTCACCCCCACTGGACTCGTATGAATGACCCCCTTCTCCCCCCCTCACCTCCACGATATAACTACTTAACCTCCTATGAAATCTTTGGATAAATTCTCCATGTCCCATCCCCACTTTATGTTTCCCATCACCCACAGGTTCTACTTCTCCCAATTCATTACTATTAGTTCATGTCCCACTCATTCATCTCTTGTACCATGGCCCAATTTCATAGACATCTCGAGAAGTGCACTTCCCCGCCCGACCAACCCCCTTCAATTCCCACACTATGGTTCTCTACATATTAATGATATATAAATAATTGTTTGGAAGAACCTCTACTCTATTTCATTCCACGCTTCCCCATTGTTAAGTGTCACCATGCATCATCCCCTTTGTTGATAGGGAGGGCCCCTACATTCCATGATTTCCCTACATCATCCCCTTTGCTCATATGGAGGGGCCTCCTCTTTCTTCATAGATCCACCTCCTCCAGTACCAAACCCATTGAAGGCGTTTATATACAAACCCATTTCCAGGACCCTTCCTCTCACATCTTTCCATAGATTCACATCCCCCCTTCAGTGGAACAACCACGACTACTAGCTCGGTCTGGTCATCCCAAAATAAAAATACAAGTAGAGAATGATACTCTCTCTTGCTGGAGCCTCAATTCTCTCTAGAGTTCGGTGTTTTTTGGTGGGCCTTAAATAGATCCCTTATTCCCCTCCACAAACACCAGCGAAATTTTCGGAGGGAGCATATAGCCACATGCACTCCAACTCCATCCTTCACCATGTATCCTGCATATGTCATTCATAGACCCGAGTCGAGTTACAACTACAACCTACATTGATGATTTGGTATTACTCAGGCCTGGCCATCAACATAGATTATTTTGTTGCGCGATGATTTTCTCTTACTCCAACAGTTCGCCTTTAGAAATTATAGAAGTTGGCTTGAGGACAATCCATATAATAGTGTGGGGGCCTGTTCGCACCCAAATTTTTGGGTTTAGTTTTGAAGGTGCACACAAATGAAGTTGTGCATGTTTATTCCATAGTTTTGTGCATGTTAAAGGACGTAGAATGTACATCGGATCAATTTTTTCAGTTGCACGCCAAGATTATAGTCTACCAAGTGTGCGCTAGTCCGAGTTTTGTCAGTTGCACCAGAAAACAAGAAGATTCCCACTAGAATCAAGAAAGGAATCATTGGGAATATTTGAATGATTATTTCTAGAAGCATACGAGGATGTGGAACGACCAAAGGATGAGCTTGCCAGGTAGTTAAGGTTGTCATTGATATAGAAATTATATGTGGAGCGCTGGTGGACACCAGAAGCATGAAAGGAAGTTTTTTCAAGAAAAATGGTGGATCAGAGAAAAAAGAGATAGTGCTCCCCAACATCGAAAGTTATAAAAGGAAGCACTAATATCATAAACAAGGCTAGTTGGTGAGACTAGTGAGATATTGAGGAAAAGAGATTCATTGAGTTTTCAATATCGAGCTTGCTTTGATCCTGTTGTAATGTTGTAATAATTTGAATATATTTATGTGTTTGTATATGTTTGGGTGTTGAGCAAAGGTGCATTTTGTAGTATGTTGTAATTTTCAGGATTATATAGAGAAGATATGAAGCTCTTTGATTGTCATATGTATCTATCCTATGCAATGTATATCTTTGTTGTGATGGAAAGACTCTGGTAATAAAGATGTGATAGTTATAATCTATTTTGTGTGTATTATATATGATTTGAATATGTGTGTGTATTGTTTTAATGTTTATTCTTAATAATTTTTCAGATATGGGCTGCATGGATGCCAATCCTGATGATTTTTTGTGTGTTTAGCCTTAATCCCTGTCACAAGACCTTATGGTATTTGTGATCCTCTCTACATCTTGGGTGAGACCTTCCTTGGCCTTGGCTGAGAATTGATATGTCGGTGCTCTGGGGTTTTTGTTGGACAACTCTAGATGAAACCTGGGTCTAAACTCCCCGATGTTAAGAAGGAAGCGCGCAAGCATGGATCAAAACGACACTCTAGAAGAGATCTGGTGAAATAATATACAAGTTGATATGTGAAAGGAATAAATAATATTATCAGAAGTTTTCCCTAAGAATGAAGGTGTTGAATTTAATGCATCCAAATGTTTGGACTTCTAATGATTCACTGGATTATGAATAATCTCAATAATACTCTGATTGTAAAAAATAAGATGGAAAGATGATGTCGAGCAAGATTTAGCTCTTCAACATATGCATCAAGGAAAGATGATTTTAGACATGAATTACACTTGCATATTCACCTTCAGTGGAGGAGATCCCCACCCCATATTGCTTCTTGGAACACTAACAAATTGTTCCATAACCAAGAGAGAGAAAATACCCTGAGGTGGAGCATCTCTCATCAATATCACTTATCCAATGGGAATATTAAAAGGAAACAATAGGAATGTTAGCACATGTCGATTAGAGAATGCCCATGTGAATGGTCCCTTAATATAGCGCTTAGTGGAATACTAATGAATCTCATGAGGATCCTACATCTAGTAGAAACACATACTAATTCTAAAGGATATATTTGGTCGAGTATGTATAAGATAAAGAAAATTGTCGATGAAGATTAATAAATAGAGGGAAAAAAACAAGGGTGAAGGGAATTGGGCCTCAACCTCATCCTAGAAGCAATAAGAGTACAAATTGGCCTGCAAAATTCCATACCAAAGTCTTGGAAAATATCCAATGTGTATTGTGGTTGAGAAATATAAATCCTAGTAGAAGTTTTAGAAATTTAAAGATCAAAAAAATGAATTAAGCAACCCTAAATCAATCATCTCAAACAAGTCCTTGACCTACTATTTTAGATAAATTGATCATGGAAATGGAGTGATTAGTGAGTAGGATTTCATTCATATATAGTACAACAATAAGATTTTTTCCATCTTGATGGTGAATGTAGATATCATTCTCAACTTCATAGCGAGTGAAGCTACCACTGATAAAGAAATTGTGGATCTTCTCATACTATGTGTGAGGTCCTTGTTTAAGGCCATATAGAGATTTCTTGAGCTTACAAACCAATGAAACATGAGAATTATGTACAAACCTTGATGTTCGTTTCATATAAATCTCTTCTCGAATATCTACATAGAGAAAATCACTTTTGACATCCATCTTATGAACCTCCCAATCCAGTGAAGTGGTTATAGATAGAATCATTTGAATGGAGTCCATATGAGAAACTGGTGCAAATCTCTCTAAATAGTCAATTCCTTCTTTATGGGAGAAACCTTTAATAAGAATACATGCTTTATGTTTCTTTAGTGTTCCATCTACATCATACTTGGTTTTATACACCGATTTGCAACCAACCAAATTCTTACCCTTGGGTAAGGGGACTAGATCCCAAGTTTCATTTTTCATTAGAACAACATATTCAACAACCATAACATCCTTCTATTCGAGAGAGTTTTTTCCTGATTGAAAATAGTAGGATTAGCATCAACCTTGGAAACAAGATCCTGTGAACTAGTTGTAGTATTGAACTGTGGACCCAGTTCTATCATTGGGGCTACGCTTGCGTGTACATCTGTAAGCTTATAGTGGTGTTGTTGAGCCTTCTCTTTTTCATCTAACACAATGGTGGATAACTTCTATTGGTTCACGCAGGAAGATGAAATCTCTTGATGAAGGCCATAAATATCCATCATGGCCTCCTTTCTCTCTATAGGAAGAAGGGAGGGAAACATGTGCTTCTTCTCGTTGATTTGTGCCTCATTTGCACAGATGTGATCTTCAATTGCATCAATTTCTAGGGAATTTTGGAGGTGAGTCTAGAGATAGAAGTTGTACTCAGTGATGCTTGAGAATCCCTCCAATTGCACTTGTCCTTGGTGCAACATATTTTCTACAACAACAATTTTTTGTTGCAAATGCCCTTGCTCTGAATGGGGGGCGTGCTTTAGCTTTTCCCGAAGCTCTGTGTTTTGTGCTTGTAGGTGTTGGACTGCTTCCCTTACCTTGTTGAGTTTATTGCGTGCTAAGAGGTCTAAAGTTTCTTTCGTTTTGTTGGGAACTTGCGAATATACTTCATCCACTACATTAATCAACAATATGTGCGCAACTACCTTCGCTTAATGGTGTTCTTTGACTTCCCTCTACGTCACTATCTTTTGGGCATGCTTTTGCTGGATTTCTTGGTTCACAACTATATCTTGTTCATGCTTTTGTTGCAACTCTATATATGAATGGTTGAGTATCTGCACCAAGTCTATCTCCGCATAAGGTAATGGTTGTTGTGGTTTGGAGCCAGTAGAGGAATTAATGGTTTTCAATGCCAATGGGTTTATCACAAGACATTTTTTGGTGCATTATTGCGTGGTGATGAAGTTCCAATGGCGCTACCTATGACCATTTGGTCTTGGGACCTAGGCTAGACTAGTGGGATAACAATGTTGAGTGTGCTGCGGAGCTCACCCAATTTTTGTACCGACTCCCAATGCAACAATTGTTGCATGTACAAATTATATTGGATCACCTTGACGATGCTCTGAATTGGTCTTGGTGAAGGCTCTGGCTCCAACAATGGTGTCTAATTCATGTTCCTCCATCTGGTGGGTCAATATCTGATGCATGGAAAACTTCACTATTGTATGAGAGGGGACTTTCTTTGTGATGACCACAGGGTTATTCAGCAGTGATGGGCTAGGCGTGCACCCTGTTGAGCTAGACCTGGAGGTTGTGTTTTGTGTATTTTGTGCTTGTTTTCCCTTCCTAGGAAAAGTACTCCTCGTGTCTGGTTGCACCTGTTTTCTCTATACCTATGGTTCATTACTAGCCTCTTTTCCTTCCTCTTCCCATTTTCTCTAGACCTATGGTTCCATGTTTCCAAGAGCTTTAATTTTACATCTGGTGTGGGCGAGAGTGCTTCCAGCACTCTACAATGGCATGTTAAATATCCACCTCATTAATATGAAAGGGAGGATCTCAACAAGGGTTTGTGGATCTATGAGGGGGGTTACATAAATTTTATGGAAACCAGATTTAAATTAAATATAGTCCTCATACCTGTCAATGAGGCTACATGGTATGTGAAAGGCTTGCATAGTCGCTTGGATTATTTCCCCGTACCATTGCTAGAAAGTTGTGTTATTTTTGCATTGGACATTCATGTCTAATTTGTGTTGAAATATATGAGTTTCGATGTAGGGAAGGATGTTTCCACCTTTGTGTTGTACTTGTAATGCGATGGTGGATTCCACACTATCATTGTAAGTAGGAGTAACACCCAACTATAGTGAAACTCCTTTTGTAACATACCCACTATCGTAATTTAAAAATTTCGGGGTTAATCTCTCACCAATGAGAGATTAACCAGAAGCCTACATCAGCGAAATGCCAATCCCTGGTTAAATATAGGGATTCGGGGTTTCAGTATCGAGGGTCCCTGTCCTCTCGAATCCCCGATCACCGACGGAGCGAATTTCCGATGCGCCCCTTGGGTGCCTCAGCCCCGCTTGGTTAATCCTTTGGTCCATACGACCACAAAGTTCACAAGACCACAGTCCTAATTCTTGTCGGGGCTTGGCGCCTTTCAATGTCATGGCTCACAAGTCCTCTGGACTCTCGACGCGCCTTTACACTGGCTAGCCCCCTTGGATATACCATGGTCCATGTGACCACTTATCATATGACTACATCCGTATAACCTTCCATCGGGGTTTCGACATTTGCGATGACAAAAAACACTTATACCCGGGGCTTGCATTATCCCGATCCCCGATTCTCTCCGGATGCTCGCCACGTGTCCCTTGTATCAACGGCTCATGATGGTATCGGGGTTTCGCATATCACAGTTTTGTAAGGTAAGGGTTTCATGTCCTTGAAATCCCCGATACGCCGATTCCCGATTTGCCGAACTCCGACTTTCTGGGATCTCTCGCCACGCATCCTCGCTGATGGACGGTGTTGATCCCATCGGGAAATCACGGATCGTGATTTCCTATTGCGAGTATTCCATGTCCTCGGAAACTCCGATTTCCCGATGTGTCAAATGCCGATGGTGCTTGATCTCTAACACCTGTCCCTCCGATGGACGGTCCAGATCTTATCGCTGTTTCGAGACTTGAGTGGCCCCGATACCTGGTACCCCAGATCTCCGAGACAGATGATCTCGTGACACGTGTCCCTTTCCAACCGGATGGCTTAGATTTTCTCTCGGGATTTCGAGACTTTCGAAGTCCTGTTTCCCTTGTTCTCAGGATCTCCGATTCCCCGATTCCTGACTCCTCGGGATCTCTTGCCACGTGTTCTGGCTGAGATCAAGGGCTGAGATTCTCTGTCGGAGTTTCGAGACTTAAGAGGTCTCAGTTTCCTCGACCTGTAAACCCCGATGCCTCCAAAATCCCGATGACTCCTCAGAGTGCTGACACGTGTCCTCCTTACGACTCCGTCCTCCTCCGCTATTGTGCTGACAACTAGCTCCCACTCATCGGGGTTTTGCGGATCGCGATTCCGTATGGCAAGAATTCTTTGTATTTGAAAAATCCGATATGTCGAACCCCGAATATTTTAGATCCACGGACACGCGTCCCTCAAATGATGGACGGTCCTGATTGTATCGGAGAATCGCGTATTGCAATTCCCTTGTGCACGAATCCCTGCAGTTTGGATGGCTCAGATCTTATCGAGAAATCGTGGATCGCGATTTCCTATTGCCACGGTTCCACACTCCTAAATTCTTCGATGAGTGAAATCCTGATGCCTCCCAGCATGCCGACACGTGTCCTTCCGAGCTCAACGGCTAGGACTCTTCCTCTGCACACTAGAGTTTAACTCCGGTGCAACTTCTCGAGATCTGACGGCTGTCGGGACTATGATCTAAGATC
>JZKD02S1769504.1:345202-360542 GCA_000966675.3 Picea glauca | reverse complement strand
TACCCTTGCACTGGTCAGTCATGATGGCTCTACGGATAGGCGGTTCACCTCCCCATCCCTCATCAAGCCATCCACCTACCAGCCTGCAAGGCATTTATTTCAGGGCTAGTGAGCCACTTTTGGTTCTCTGGGCCAGTGGAGTCCAAATATGGTATTTTAATCCTTGGTGGAAGTTAACGCCCCTTTTTCAAGGTGCCCTCCACTACCATCGTGGTCTCTTTTCCGCACATCCCCCTCTCAGCAGTTCTGCAATAAATTCAAACTATCATTTACATTCATTGACGTCTTCCTGCAGGTCCATTTACAACACACATTCATGCTTATGAGTTTTGCCATAGTCCTTGGCCAGTTCATTTATATTTACAATCTGGGGGAAACAGGGTGTTACACCTTTCCATGGTCCTGTGCATCCAAGCAGTCCTGGATGAATTTGTTCATCAAATAACAAGCCCAACCCATATTGATGCTCAAATGCATTTCTCTACGGCCATGATAACCCCCAATGGGCACTCATCCTTCTATCACTTGCGCATCAATTTTCTAGCAAGTATGTGTGTGGGAAACTGAACATGGTCATCATTGATTACTGAGATGATCACACTTCTCATACCTATGTGTGTCCCATACTTCCTATATATTTCTTCTTGCTTCACATGTCACATTGTCTACATGACCATATGGTCCTCCATCATTTTGGAAAGGCCTATAATTAGGCACATTGTGTCGACATCGACTAGGTAGCCATGGTCCAACCAAAGGAACCCTCCATGCAACTGATTGAGTAAGAACCTGGTACATACATTGATGTTCAACCTATGCCCAAAATGTGGGACATCCAACAATGTCAATATCCTTGATTTGTAAATGGGATTGGCCCATGGCTTGGTGACCACCTTTGATCTTCCCTCTTCCCCTATAATAACCTATGTGTAAGCATCAAAGCACAGTTCAAGAAAATGCACCTCATCTTTTTTGTTGTAATTTATGTATTTTTGGTTGGGAACCATGCCCAGTAGAGTTCCTTTGATGGTTACTTCCCTAAGGATTTTTATGTCATGCATTTGTGCCTCCTTTATCGCTTTCATGTTGGTTTGCACATGGGGCTTTCTTGAGGAGGCCATTTCTCTGGTAGAATATTGGCTCAGTTGACTTGTTGTACTATCACACATTTCTCTAGAGCACTAGTCTTCCTCACTATCCAAATTGTGAAATATAAGGGTTGTGTGTGTTGAATACTTGACGCATACCCGATCAATTTTCACTACACTTGTATCTAGTCACTCTGAACTCTACTCTCAATTCAATTTGAATTATGCAATTGATGAATGGTTGTGTGGGGTAGTGAGAACATTAAATACTTGTGCAGGAACTTCCCTTCATTATTGTCTCTCTCCTAGTTGTCCATGCAGATGTGCGCCTAACATTAATGTTGGTTGGTGAAACATTTTCCTTCCATAACCGTCGACGTGCCCTTTGGTAAATGTTGCCTTAACTATTCTCATTCCCCCGTACCATTTCCCCGTACCATTGCTGGAAAGTTGTATTATTTTCGCATTGGATGTTCCTGTTTGAGTTGTGTTGCAACTCTATGAATTTCAACGTAGGGAAGGATGGTGCCACCTTTTCATTGTACTTGCAACTCAATGGTGGATTTCACACTATCATTGCGAGTAGGAGTAACACCCAACTATAGTGAAACTACTTGCCATAGTTATGCATATCCAAGTAGTCATGGATGAATTCGTTCATAAAATAATAACCCCAACCCATCTTGATGCCTCAAACATATTTCTCTATGGACAGGATGACCCCCAATGGGAACTCATCCTTCTGTCACTTGCACATCATTTTGCTAGCAATTATATGTGTGGGATAGTGAACATGGTCATCGTTGATTACTAAGATGATCACACCTCTTGTACTTCTATGTGTCCCATACTTCCTATATAATTCTTCTTGATTGGAATATCATGTTGTCGACATGACCATACGGTCCTCCACCATTCTAGGAAGGTCTGTAATGAGGCACATTGTGTCGATGTCAACTGGGTAGTCACGGTCCAACCAAAGGAATCCTCCATGAAACTGACCGAGTAAGAACCTGGTACACACATTTATGTTTGGGCTATGCCCAAAATGTGGGACATCCAACAAAGTTGATATCTCTGATTTGTATATGGGCTTGAACCATGTCTTGGTGACCACCCTCGGTATTCCCTATGCCCCTATAAGAACCTATATGTAAGCTTTGAAGCACAATTAAGGGAAATGTCCATCATCTTGTGAGTTGTGATTTGTGTATTTGAGGTTGGGAACCATGTCCAGTAGAGGTCCTTTGATGGTTACCTCTCTAGGGATTTCGACGTCATGCATTCGTACCTCTTTGACTGCTTTCATCTTAGTTTGCACATGGGGCTTTATTGAGGATGTCATTTCTCTGGTAGACTCTTGGCTCGGTTGACTTGTTGTATTACCACACACTTCTCTAGAGCGTTGGTCTGTCTCATTGTCCCAATTGTAAACTACAAGGGTTGCATGTGATGAATGCATGACGCATACTCACTTAATTTGCACTACAATTGGCCTTGGTTAATCTGAACTCTACTCTCAACTCACTTTGAATTATGCAATTGAAAAATGGTTGTGGTGGGGTAGTGAGAACATTAAATACTTGTGTGGGAAATTCCCTCCATTATTGTCACTTGCCTAGCTGTCCACTTGGATGTGCACCTAACATTAATGTTGGTTGGTGATACGTTTTCCTTCCATAACCATCGACACACCCTTTGGTAAATATCGCCTTAAATATTCTCATTCCCTATACTATCATGAACTATACTAGATCTAACTACCTACCTCTCTGTCATCTTATCCGATTTTGTCCTATCATCTAGTTGTATTATCCAACTATCTCGTCCTTTATCATTTATTATGGCATTTAAATATTAAAGTTTTTTTAATCTTCTGCAAGGGTAAAATATGTCATGTCCCACGAATTACATAGATTTGTCCTATCCCACTAATCATTTCATCCTTATAATTTTCTTTACTCATACCTACCTAAGTCCTACTCTACACTGACACTGCAACTTCCTCAATTCATGATGCATCCAACTCCTATGGGCCATAATATTCCTTCAATTGACTTCCATTGATCAATCCTTTAGGGGGATAACCCTAGAACATCGCTAACTTTTTCGTGCCTACCTCATTGATGTACACAAGTCTGATGGTTCCTAACCAGTGCATGTGCAACTTACCCGGGTGGTTCAAGAACTTGATATCATATAGTAATACCAAAGATATTGGTTGTAGAGTCTTATGCTTATCATGTTTATAGTCTCATGTTATTGGTTTTATCGAGTAATGTGTGGCATAAATTATTGTTATGATCATTGGTTCCTTTGGTTCTCACTTTGTCACCCAATTTGGATTATTGTGGGAATCCTTGGTAATCTTTGGTTTAAAAACAAAAAAAGGGCCCTAGACATGTGTCCAGTGGCATTTTTATACAACATTTCAATATATTGTGTGCATGGTTATTATCTCTTTGAACATTTGACAACACCTAACATTGCAAATCAACACGAGCAATGGAGCAACACTTAGCATATATGTTAACAACACTTAGAAACTTTCATATGTTGTTGAAACATGATGTTAGTGGTTTACATGGTGTATTTTGCATGGTTTATTTTCTTCATTGACTTTGCATGTGGTATATTGTTGGTAACACCTGCACATTATAGCTTACCTTTATTTTTCATTTAATGTTGGATATGGAATGATGGTTTGTACGAGACATGGAGATATGGAATCAATGGAATTCGATCATATTCTAAAAAATTAGCCACTTCATATGTGCTTTTATCTTTTCATTTAATGTAGGAGGGTTGGAATTCACAGATCCTCCATTTTGGTTCATCACTTCACATTTGAAGGCTCTCATTCATCCTCGCCTTTTGATGACCTACTTTTTCATGCACCACAATTTTCATTCACTCATTTTGGCTCTACTGCTCTCACTTGTTTCCAATCTAGTGATTTATGTTAAGCCTACCATATTCACCCTCTTGTAACTGATTCAAGTTGGTATTTGATGTTCTTTGTGCCCCGAGAGAGCCACCATTGGTAGCTTTCTTCAAGCTATTCTTTTGAATTTTTATTGGGGGGGGAATTGTTGGAGTTTTGACTACCCTTTTTATTTTGCACACAATGTGGTTATAGGTGAATTTGCAAGTGCATTTTTTAGTCTTTGTTGGTTCGCTTAAGGGTGTGTTTGATTCTATGCTTGGTTTATTGTGAATTCCATAGTTTTTGTTTTCTTTCATTTGCCTCTATTGTTTCCCTTGGCCTTTCCCAGGTTACTATAGTTGTAGTCTTGATTGTGCCTAAGTTGTGATGAGCATATGTAGCCTATTGTATATCCATTATTTTGGGTGCATCTGCACTTATCCTTATTATTTCCATCCTAAGTCTTGGTTTGGGTTTGAGTTTTAATTCATGTGTTGGCTCTATGACAGACCTGGGGTCCATGGAAGGTGTATAACATAGGCCCAATGTAGTCTAGTGTGATATCATATTCAACCTTCTAGGAGGAAGGAGGTATCACTTGAGGAACATATGATAGTTTCCATATGATTAAAGTGTAGAGTGTTATAGATTTAGTTGGGGTTGTATTCCTTTACTTATCCTTTAATCTCATTCAATTAAACCAACAACATTTATATCCATCACAATCACATACAACTCATCTAGATATAGCACAACTACAAAAACATAAGAATAACAAGTCTCATTGCATTAGCAGATTGAGTAATACAACACAACTTCAACACAAAAATCCTGACATAGTACATGACTCTCAATTCTCAACAAAAATAATGGCAATCATCACTAACCTCCAAAAAATATATTTTCTACATCATTACAATTCTCATTATGTAACTAGAGCAATTACAAAGGATTTTGGAATGTACTAGGAAATATACCAACTATAACCCAGTCATCCAAAAGAGTACAACAGAATTAACATCTTTAGAGATGTGTGCAAAGGATCGGGAAAACTGGGCATAGAGGATGTATAATATGACCCCATAACCTATACATACTTAGGCTTCTACATAACCGTGTACTCAATCTTCTTCAGATGTTATGAAGAAAATCTCTCTATGGCATAGGGTAAATCACAATAGACGGGATGACACGTAGAAATCAACTCTAATCCCAAGTATGTTATATAACTGAAATGCTAACAAGACAAGGTCAAGAGCCTACCTCGTCCGGACATTCGATGAAGACCACCATTGAACACGCAACTCAAAGATTTATACCTACAACTTGTCCTCAAAAACCAAGATACGCAAACATATGGTGATAATATATAATGTTAGCATATATATTAGCATAATCCATTAACATACATGACAAATACGCCCATGGAATAATAATTCAAATATTTTCAAGATATCAATTGGATGAGAAAAGAGTATTTCTATTAAAATAATTAGCAGAAGTATGTATGTGACAAACAGTTATAACGACATATATCAGAACCAAGAAATTAAGTCCCTTCGGCTAGGCCTCCACCACTTCAATCCTCCACCAAAGGCAATATCATATAAATTATACAATGAGTTTCTCCATCACAAAGAAGGAAGATCTTGGGGGTTGAACAATGAGTTCATACCTTCAAGGATAAAGGGATGCAGACTCAATGTGAAATGGAATTTCTCCATGTTGTTCTTGATATTGATTCTAAGGCTCAAAGAATAATGTCAGGCATCAAAGTTTTAAATGAATTTTTTTTATAAGTGCTTTCTTCTACCTTCAGTTTTCTAATAAATAATCTTTAAATGAAATTTATGATAAGATAGTATAGAGGTTGTATCTCGTTATCTGATTCATAATTTTAATTTCAAGAGATGTATAAATGATTTACAATTTTTTTAAAACAAAGCAAGGTATCAATTATAGATAAGTCTCACCTTGTTTGCAGTAGAATAAAAATAGAAGATGTACCCTTGAAAGGAGATTAGGAATGCAACAATTCACACAGGTTACATTTCTTGTTTTTACTCACAGTAATAACAGAGGAAATTTTTTTACTGAATGAACTTCTGATATATTATGATCATAGTAGACGTATTACTAAATTGCAATAATTCACTCTTCAAGAACTACAGAAGGAAACTCATAAGAGATGGAAACACAGAGAAAACACATAACTCAAATGGAACAAAACTTAGAATCTATGTCTGCACTTGTATTAATATTCAAAAAGTTCTCTCTTTTACATTAGGCTAGAAGCAACCCTGAATAAATCTAAAATCTATATATTTATACAAAATTGTCTCAACTAAAAGTAGTTGGACTTTCCGCAATATCTGCTCTAAAAATAGAATACAATCCCAATGGAAAATCAAAATGCAGATATTATTGAGTTATGGTTTGAAATGTTGGTGCTTCATATGTTCCTTCATTTGATCCCATATGTACTCACTTTCCTTTGTTCATTGAATTGGGTACACATATCCATCAAGGCTACCACAAATCTTTAAGGTTCAATTTTCTCGTTCAATTAAAAGGCAAACATCTTCTTTTGTACCAGTGGAAGCTTTTCTTGGATCTTCTTTACTTCCTGGGCTGTAATTTGAAACTGTAAATTTGGCTTCACCAACAACTCGTTAATCTTGAGAAAATCAATTTGATTCATCTATTGAATGTCAGATTGAGTATTTTCCTTATTTTTCTAGAGTTTTCCATATTCATTTCTATTTCAATCTGCCCCAGTGCCTCTGAGATATCATTTTCTTCAAATTCAATCAGTTTTTTATTTACAGAAGATAATGTCTCTAGACAAGCCTTCTTTGCATCTCTAGCAAGCTTCTTGCTTTCTTGTAGATTTGTTTCCCAAACTTTCAAGCCCATTTCACCCTTCACTTGTTCATATTGTGAGAAAGGGGAGAGACTAGGGATATTGGCTTTCTGCCTCCATATGATGAATTCCCGAAACTTGGATCTAGCTACACAGGCATCCTTTTATTTGACATAAATACTTTTTAGAGAAATATTTATTGTCTGGTAGAATTTTTGGATAGTATCCACCTTTTGATATAGATCTTGTTGGACAAATTCCAACTTCTCATTGATTTATGATGCTTGTTCTTTGAAAGCAGTGATGTATATTGTTGTGTTCTCTGTTAGGGCCAATTTTCCCTGTAATTGTTCTATCAAAATGTCCCATTGAGTGATCCTACCTTTGCTGGTTTTCAAACTCTGGTAAATCAACTCAAGTTTATCTTGTAACTGCTTCATATGTTGTTGATAATTAATCATGATTTGCTCTATGTCTTGATTCATCCTACTTCTAACAATATGTTCTATGTTGTTTATTTCATTATGCAATTGTTCCACCAGGAGAGTTTTTTGTTGCAGTTGTTTGGTCAGATTATCCACTGACCATTGGTTGGCAGTGGAAAAATCCCCTAGCGAATCTACAACCTCCTTGGCAAACTCAAGATCATCTTGGTCTTTCCCATCATACACTACTTTATGCATTTTAGTAACTACTCCATCTTTTTGTTGAGATTCTTTCTTTACAATAGATTTTTGTTTCTTGTTGAAAAAGAAACTTGAGGGAGGCATTTATTCAGGAAAGATAGGAGTAAGATCATTTACATGAACAAGCTCTGAACTAGGACTTCCAAAACTGGTTGCTAAAGGGGTTAATGATGTGGAGCTTTTTGGACCAGTTGTACTTGGGGTGCCAGTAGAAGTAACTGGTGTTGAATGAGAAAAAAACTTGTCCCTGTTTAATGAAGGCTTCAAACCGGGTTAATATTTTTTGATCATTCATACCTAACAATGATGTTTTAATCTCTTTAAATAACCCGTCTGAACTCTTTGAAACTTATTTAGCTTTGTTTTTAGTGGAGCAACTTGTCTTATATTCTGTGGATTTAGCTTCCTATGAATATGACATGGGCCTTGGATCTCCTTGTAAGATCTTAGGCAAATTGTTTCGTCTATGCTTTTGGAAACTGAGGAAACCAGCCTGTTGGTCAAGAGGCAAAGTCTAGAATCTACTTTGAACTTCTTCATAGGATCTAGCTCCCCTGAAAATCTCATCATAAGGAGACCCCTCGTAGATGTATATTTTAATTTTGTATTGAGCCAAATGATTCTCTACAAATTGATGTGGATCATGTCTCTTGAATTTGATGTCAACTAATTTGACATCTTCCAGGGCTACAACCTCGAATTTGGTGTGACCAAAATCTAATAATGTAAACATACCAACCTGAATGGGAAAAGTTGGCCATACTGTTTTCTAAGCCGCTTTCAATTCCTTGGTGATACTTCCTGCTATTGTTTGGTATGCCAATTCTCTACACACCAATCTGTCAGGTAAAAATTGTGGAAGGGCGTGAGGGGAAATGAAACAACCGAACACTCTAATGTAGGAGACATTCTCCTCAATGTACCAGTTTGCAAATGTGCCTAAGTTTTCCATAATATTATTTGAAATCCTGGGTGGCGGGTGGACATAGATAACTATATAAATAGGTACCACTACATTGTGAAATATTTTGTAAAAGAAATGTTTAGTGTTTTATTCCCATAGTTTGGAGTGGTAGAAATGTATTGGCTCATAACTAGTTGGGGTCCAACTCCAGTTCATCAGGGGGAATGGGGTCATGAAGCAAATGGAATCCATGATATATGCAGACATGTAAAAAGGAGTAGGTTTCCCTTTTGATTTCAATGATTGATACTCAACAATGTCCTTAGCTAGGTTGTCAGATTGAATTTTATCCCAATTGAAAGTATATCCCTCAGCTACTTCATTCATAATAGCCACCCACTCAACTGAGAAATGTGCAAGGTTATTTTTCCCGAATAAATGGAAGAGAATCATGGTTGTATATAAGATATGGGCATATATGGATGCCGTGGAATACATACCATGAGCGTCAATTTTGAATTTATCCAGATGTCCCCACCAGGACTTGATTATATCATGACCACTCTGTTCGTATTGAATGCATTCTTTTCTTTCAAAATTCGGGAGAAATGTTGCATTGTAAGTATATTTGGGTGTAGAATAAAGTTTATACATTACTTGTAGGTTATCCGATTGAAAAGAGCCAATGAAGGTCTTCTGATGGTTGATAATGCTTCTGGTTTGAATGTCGACGTGCTCCAGATCCCAACTTATCATATCATTGTAGGGTAAAATATTGGGTTATGCAACAATCTTGTGCAATTCTGTCTGTGCTACCAATATGAGCTTGTATGAGAAGGAATTATTGTCTTCCTCGGTAGAATCGTCTGGACAGTTAATAATCTCATTCTCTAATATATCATAAACCTTCTTCCAAGATTTAATGGCATCAGTGATTCACGGAGTAGTGTCTGATAGAACATTCGTGTTTGGATTAGAATCATTAGCTGATGCATATTGCTTCTTCCCAGCTTTGTGTGGCACCATATTCCTCTGGGAAATGAAATTATCCTTCCTGTAACAAGAGAAGTCTGTAAGCTCTATACTGCAAGGAAAACTTCTAATTGCAAATGGTAAAAATGACTTGAAATTCAAAATGTTTTATTCATAAAGTCTAGAATTCTTCATGTCGATTTAGTGACAAAGAAGTTATTAAACATCTAATGGAATTTATTACCTGGTGATTCAAAATATTTATTCAAATCATTAACTTTAGCCAATCATAAATGACATTAATACTTCGACGGTTTGAGGTTTGGAGGTTTTGAATGAGACGGGGCATAAATTTCCCGAAGGCTGAATTCTCAGAGAAGTTAATCTCTAATTAATCACTTTTGTGTTTTAATTAATCATGATTTTAAACGTTGTATTAGCCTTAATTATTTTGGAAGTTTGGTATTCGTGGATTTTGAATGAAGTATGATAGAAATCCTCTAAAGGCCAAATTTCGATAGTAGTCGTTCGAACCGTTATATGTATTTCAAGTCTTCAGAACTCTGTAGCTTCAGAGCTCCGATAGTTCATTTGTTTTAAAAGTGTGGTTCATACTTCGATGGTTCAACATTCAAGAGTTTTGTATGTAGCACAAGAGAAATCTCCTGAAGCCCAGAATTGTGAAGTGATTAATTAATACTTAATCATGATAATTAAAGTTATTAAATGTTTTATTAACCCTTTAAAACACTTTTAATTTTTTGTAATATTCATTACTTCGATTATTTGATACTTTGGTGCTTTGTGAACTCAATATTTTTTTAAACTCCCGAAGGGAAATCTCCCGGAGTGATGTGGCATAGATGACATCATTCTTGGTGATGTGTCAAAAAGGAGGAGTGACATGTGTTGAATAATCTGACACAAATGTTAAAAATAAGTGCCACGTGGCAGCCCCAAAGAAGGCATGTATCCTATGACTCATCTATAATTTCTTTTAGGAATTGCCACGAGGAAGTGTCTTCGGGACTTCGTAGATTCAGGGTTTTTGTGTTTTAGATTTCTTGAAATTCCAAAGCACGAAGCTCCAAAGTGTTCTTAAATCTTTTCTTTTAAAATTCAGGCGGATTTTATATTTCAGAGATCACAAGATCTGTTTGATCATATAGTACAACTCATCAATAAGCATTATTGTAAGTGATTTATTTATATATAATGACCAATGGATTTATTTTAAATTAAAAGGCAATTTTCTAAAAAAAATTCTTTTTAGTGAAATTTTAATTCTAAGAGGCAAAAACAAAATAAATAAAGTTCAAAATTCTAAGTGTTCTAACATAGGCTCCATCCGGGGATTGTGGCTCCCTGTGAGGAACGAAAGAACAATAGACCAAGTGCCTTTATTGGGTAGATGGAGTCATTATTGTTTTTTTTGAAAAACATTTTTTGATTTTATTTAAGAATTAATCATACATAGAAAAAAAAATGAACTCATCCAAATCCAAAATCTTTAAAACATACTTAATGATTGATCTCAAGTTAGGCTACTAAAAATTTCCTTTTCTTAAAATTGATTTCAGAATTGTTTAAGATAATCAAAATAATTTAAAATAAAATATCAATCTCCAATCGACTTTGTTCGCTTCAAGGTTAAGCATATGTAACGTATTTATTTAGGGAATCCCTAGTTGGCTTAGCATGTAAATATCACTAGAAAGAGAACTAGATAACAGAGTATGATATATAGATATGTATGACATCCTTACATATATCATAGATATTGATTCACTTCCAACAAGCTTGTTTAGTACCCCAGTGAAGTTATCTACTTCTCCCAATGAATTTCCTTTCACCACTTCTATTAAAAAATGTGCATTTCACTGAGATGAGGGCAATCAATGTATAAATTTCCTTTCATCATCTCTTTTAGAAAAGATGGGGGCAATCGAATTATGAATTTCCTTTCACCATTTGTCTTGTATTTTAACATTTTGAACTGGGGGCAATCAATTTGCATGTAACATACAAGGGATGATATCTATTTAAAATCTTTAAAATGAAAAGAAGATCTGTCAACAATTTTAAGAATACTCTGAAACTAAATTTCTTCCAATTTTCAGTACACCTTCACCTATAGGAGAAAATTTTGGGGAATTTTAATCCTTTCAGGGATAAACCTTGAGCGAGTTTGACAGTTTAAAATCTGATGTCAGAGCTAAAATTATCAGGATTAGCCTAGACATACTTTTTCAATTAAAATCGAAGGAACGTAAAGATTTTCACTTAATCTTGTTTTGAAAATATGCTTTTGAGTTTTCAGAGTCAAGGTAAGTCTATTTATTTCTATGAATACTAAAAGGATGTGAAAGGAGAAAGAAAATCTGAAGTGGAAATAATTTGGGGAGAGGAAAAAATAACCAAATCATGGATTCAGAGAATTTGAATTAAAAATGTCTGAATCCCACACAAGTTTGTGTATTAAGTTCAGACTTCTTTTGAGTTTATTTATTATTATTACTATTAATTATTATTTTTTTATTTCTTTTTTTATCAGAGATGGCTTTAGAATTTATCAACATGACACTTCAAGTTATAATTCTATACTTCTTCGATTTTTAGGTCAGGTGATAATGTCATCATGAGAAAAAATTCCTTCACATTTATTTCAATAAAAAAAATTAAATTTTATTCGAACTATAAAGAAGACTCATACCTTATTTTCTTTTGAATTTTCAGCAAGGGATATTTTTTTTTATTTATCACCTGTTTTTAGAGAAATCAAAATGATGAAAAGACAAGTGTCGAGTTTTTCTTGGGCCTACTCTCCTGTTCAACAAGATCTATTTTGCAAAAGGAATGAAATACAAAATATTAGATAATCCTGTAGAATAGAGATGATACGTGATGGAAATACTTTTTATTTTTTTAAATGAAGTCAAGTAATCCTAATTTTATTGAAAATATTTACAACAAGTAATCAAATGACTCATATAATTTACAAAAAGAAAAGAAAAAATGGAAAATTAAAATTGCCATTGTCAATCCAATCCGATATATACAATGGAAATCTAAAAAGTAACTATTGCATGAAAATTTTTAAATAATGCCCATTGATAGGGGCTTCAAGAATATCTCCATTAAGATTTTAGAGCGAGAATGAGTTTTTTCCCTCGGCAGCTGCAATTTTGAAGGGTCCGAACCAGAGATGATCTAATTTCCCATGTTTCCCTACATCTTCCTTTCTAGCTTCCCATTTTAAAACTAAATCACCGGGAAGAAACTCCATATCTTTAGCTTTCTTATCAAAATGGGCTTTCATGTTATCATGGTATTTTTGGAGCTTATCATCCACTTCTATTATGTTTTGTTGTACTTCAATGATTTGATTTATTCTTCTCGTAACATCGTTCGGCTCTTCATTCTCATTCTGCCATAGTTTCATCACAAGAAGAGCGATATTAATAGGAAGAATAACATCAGTACCATAAACTAATTGGAATGGAGACATACCTATAGATTTATTAGTCCCAATTATGTTTTCCCATAAGGTATATTTTAAGTGTATATGCCAAGTTTTTTTGTTTTCTGTCAAAACCTTCTTGATTATCGTCATCAAACTCTTATTAGATGATTATGCCAACCAATTTCCCCAAGGATAGTAGGTTGTAGAATGACCTAAAATAATATTGTATTTTTGACAAAAATTGGTCATTGCAATAGATCTAAAATCCTGAGCATTATCAATAACTATTTTCCTAGGACAACCAAATCTTGTTAGGATGTTTTCTTCCAAAATTTTTATCACTAGTGAATTTGTAGCATTCCGAGTTGGAATGGATTCAACCCATTTCGTAAAATAATCAGTAGTAGTTGGAATCCATCTGTGTTGAGAACTCGATTATGGATGAATATCTCCAATGAAATCTAGGCCCCATTGTTGGAAAGGAGCTTCAGATTTTACTGGAATTAAAGGTAAAGCAAGAAGATTTTTCTTACCAAAAAATGGTTGGCATGAATTTCACGCTTTGACCCTTGCATTTACATCGGTGAATAATTTCGGCCAATAATATCCTACCCTTAAAACATTTTAAGTTGTTTCTCTCCAGGCATGATGTCCTCTGCATACTCCTTCATGAAATTCATCGATGACACCTTCTGTTTCAGATTCTATAAGGCAATATAACAAGAAACCCAGAGGATATTTCCAATATAACTTTCCATCAATAATGCAATAGTTAATTGCATGTCGCTTTAAATTTCTTTCTTTAGAAGGAGTCATGTCATTTGGACATCGAAGAGTAAGGATATATGTAACAATAACATTGTACCAATATGAGGAGGAAAACTTATCTTCAATCTGAATAATAGGTGCTTGATCATCAATCTCCTCTATATCTAGAAGAGAATCACGAGACTCAAAGTTATTTATTCCAAGAGCTTTGAAATTTGATTCGGCTAACATCCTTGCTAGAACTCGACCTTTCACTAGTTTGGTTGGTTTAACTTCTAAATCAAACTCTTGAATTTTTTCCAACCATCAACCTCTTCTTCCATCACTGTCTAGTTGAACCAAGATATATTTAATTGCATATGTTGGTACATAAGCAATTATTTTTTAGTGCAAGACATATGTTCGGAAATCCCTGAGAGCCTTTACCATCACATAAGATTGTTTTTCGAGAATGTTGTATCATATCTCTGCATATCTGAGGCTTTTGCTAAAAAATGCTATTGGTTATTAGAATCCTTCTTCGTTTTTCTAAAGGAGCACTGTTGCAACAATGTGTTCAGATGCAAAGGAGAAAATTACGAATTCTTTTGTATAGTCAGGACTTACCAATACTGGTGCTTTTCCTATGGCTTTATTAACACATTTGAAGGATGATTTTTCTTCTGAAGTCCATTTTGCCTCGTTGTCCTTCTTTAGCATGTATGTAATCAATTTGATTATTTCAACAAAATTAGGAATAAATATCCACAAAAAAATTATTTTCCCTAAAAAAGATTGAATCTCTTTTCTATTTCTAGGAATATTAATCAGATCAATAGCTTCAACTCATTTAGGATCAACTTTAATTCAATCCTTTGAAACTATATGCCTTAAAAGTTTACCTTCCTGCATGGAAAAATGTGATTTTTTGGGGTTTAGAGACAAACCGAAATTTATGCATTTGTCAAAAGTTTGTCTAAGGTGCACTAAATGTGTTGCATCAGAATTAGAAAAAAATGTCAGATCATCCAGATAAATTACAACAAACTTATATCTCTCACCAACGAATGTGATATCCATTACTCTCTGAAAATTTGCTCTTGCATTCATTAAACCAAAAGGAATTTTATCATACATAAAAGTTCCCCATGGAGTAGTAAATGTAGTCTTTTCTATATCATCTTCATGAACAACAATCTGATTATATCCTGAGAAACCATCGATCATAGAAATTTTGTTATCCCTTACCACCTTCTCTAAAACATGATCCATTTTTGGGAGGGGGTAGTTATCTTTAAGAGAAGACCGATTTAGGTTCCTAAAATCAACACAGAGTCTTATTTCTCCGTTATTATTCCTAACATGGACCAAATTAGCCACTCATTCAGAGTATGTAAGGGGAACAATGATTTTTTCATCAAGGAGATTTTTAACCTCATTTTCTATTACTGGCAGAAGAATTGGGTTTATCTGTCTAAGCTTTTGCTTGAAAGACTTAATACCATGTTTTAAGGGAATCTTATGCTCAATAACAAAAGTATCATAGGTTTTTAAATCTTCGTAAGACCATGAAAAAATGATGCAGGAGCATCCACACCTCGTCGTGCGCGCCTGCACGGGAAGATGGAAAAGACTTCAAAGGGAGACGTCAGGGTCACGGTCGTGACTATTTTGAGGAGCGCCGCCGATTG
>JZKD02S1769504.1:325114-345152 GCA_000966675.3 Picea glauca | reverse complement strand
CGCGGATTTGTGAAGGTCCTGGTGGGGAGACCGTGCTCGCGAGGGGCAGGGTGCCCGTCAAAAAACATCTTTATATTGTTTAAGTAACTCAACATATTTACTCTTTATTTGAGTTAGAAGATATTTAGATATTTTGACCATCTTGGGATTTTATTTTGTTCCTACTTTACAATCTTCAACTTCTTCAGGTTGAGGTAGCAAAGTAGACTTTAAAGGCATATCATCCTGGTCAAACAAATTTTAAAGAGGGACCATACCTCTGGGAATTTGATTGTTTTTAAGTAAGATCATTCGGTGATTTGCAATTTTATCTTGGAACTTTTCTGGGTTTTCTCCTTCCTGCATAATCCAGGCAGGATTATTCTGATTTTCTTGATCAATGTGGGTCTCAGAAAACTCATCTACCATTTCTAGAAACTGCTTGATTTTTTCATCATCTTCAAATTCTTGTCAGTGTTTAACATTTTTTGGAATCGAAGGTCTATGTCTCATCTCAATATGATACTTCAGCTTCAAAACAATAGGTGGTATGAAAGTTGCATCATCTTTGGCTAAAGAGTCAGCTTGTTGATTTTGCATTTTGGGAATAGAGTGGATGTTAAAAGACCAAAAGAAATTCTCTATGAGATCCCAGGCATAATTTATATACGACCTCAATCTCGGATGCTTAGCTTGGTATTGTTGTTTTATTTGTTTTACAATTAGCTCAGCATCACCATAAACTATCAAATGTTTGATTTTAGTTTTCTTGCAGCTTCTAATCCTAAAACTAAAGCTTCATATTCACACACATTATTGGTATAATCAATATCCCATTGTAATATACAAGAGAATGGAATATAATACTCATCACATGGTGCCACAAATAAAACTCCAGCTCCTACTCCTTCGCAAAATGAAGCACCATCAAAGTACATTTTCCACATCCCGTCTCTAAAATTCATATTTTTCTTTGAAAATTCTATTATTTTATTTTCTTCTTATATACATTCTCTGAAATCATCATCAATGGATAATATACAACTTCCTAGATCTTTATCAACAACATAGATTGGTTTTTTCTTAGGTTTTTGGGGGTCACTTACAGTATAAGCCAATCTAGTTTCTCTGTACAGTCGAGTAAATTATCCACCAAAAATAGGAATTATAGCATATGTCATGTCTAGCTGGATCGATCCTCCTAGCGGTGCCATACTTGGAAGGAACATCAACAACAACCACATCCAGAATAATACTTTTCACATGAACCTGAGCAAGATTTACAAATAAATCTTTAATCGTACCCAAACACTTAACCTTTCTAGAATCAAAAGAGTATAGATCTTGATAAGGTCTGGTAATTTGAAGCCCCAATTTCTCCATGATAATATTAGGCATCAAGTTATGCGAAGCTCCTGAGTCTAACATGCAATTGTGTAGTAAATGATCATGCATAGTTAGTGTAATATAGAAAGGAGCAACATCATATTTACTATTTTCGATGTGTGGTCCAAACATGATTGTAGGTTTCTCATCCTACAAATTGATAACATCAGCTTGACATTCAACATCAAAATTTTTTATTGCTTTTGCGATTTTCTTTTTATAGATCGGATTTCTAGCAAGGTCAACCATAGGCATTGGAATTTTAATTTTATTCAGTTCGTTTTCTAGATTGAAAGTCCCAATTGATTTTTCAATTTCCCTTGTCTGAACTTCGACTTCTTTATTTTCTAGCTTCTTAGTCTGTACTGCTTTCGTTTCAACTTGCTTTGCTCGAGCAGATTGTGTTTCATTTGATGGTTTTGTAACTTTTGCCTCATTCGATTTGTTTCAAGATAAGATCTTTTTTGGTGGAGTATTTATAGAATTATTTTCTCTTGGCCTCAAATCATATTTATGTTGGAGTCCGACCATTATTGAATCAACAAGACCTTTATATGTAGAGTCTCCCAAATTGTTGATATTTTCATCATCATTAAATGGAGATTCCAGATCCAAGGATTTCTCATAATCCTGTTTGGTTAAGTGAGGCTCAAGATCATCATCACTGAGATTATTTAGATCTTCATCCAATTCATCATAATCTTGCACCTCATCTCCCTGTATGAGATTCTCAGTTTTAAAAGGAGCTTGAATCTTTTGTTCCTCATTTTTTATTTTCCTTTGTTGTATCTAAGGATTTATGTTAGGATTTCTCCTGAATTGATTTCTAACATATGGATCAGGTTTGGCTTTTTATATTTCCATCCTGGAAATTTTGTTTGATAAGTCTTTAATAATTTTTTCCATCTCATCCATTTTTTCCTCTGAAGAAATTTTTCCAGATCCATAGGGTCTTGCATGTTCTTTAAAACGCCTGGGTTCTCTTTTTCCCATCACAACTTTAGTTTTCAACTTTCCGGATGCCATCATATTGGATTCAATCTCTATAGAATCATCTTGCATTCCTTCTAAAGTAGTGGATCTTCTTTCTCTCAAAAGTAGAGATAAATCATAATCAAAAGCCCCTGCAAAAGTGACTTTTGCAGCTGGTTGAGAAGGTTTAACTTCAGCTGGGATCTTGTGATAAAGTTTTTTAAATCTTTGAATAAATTTTAGGAATGATTCAGATGTTTTATTTCTCAAGAATCCGAATTCAGTTAATTAATATAGATGATATTTTTTCTCACCCCATTTCCTTAAGAAGGAACTTTCTAGATCATTATATGATGGTATATAATCCATAGGAAGTCCTCTAAACCAAGTTTTAAACTATCCTTCAAAATTTTGTATTAACAATCTCATATAAACATCTTCGTGCTCATTACCAAGGATATCAACGAATTGATAAAAAAAGACTATATGTTATGTTGTTGTTAAATCCCCTTCACCTGTGAATTTAAGGAGGATCTTCATGTAATTTTCAGGTAAATCATGTAGGATAGAAGGAAGAACTAAGGGAGCATATCTAGCAACAACCTTGGCAAAAATCATTGGAGGTTGAACTAGTATATTTGCTTGTCCACCAGCTCCTCCACCTCCGACACCAACACCTCCAACACCAGCCATTGAAAGTATAAGAGATGGAATTCGAGGACTAAAGAAGAGATTATCAAAAACTTCAAAAGACTGATCTACTGGACTTTTGACTATTTTGGGACGATGTGAATGAATTTCAGAAATATGATCATAAGGAGATGGAAGATGTAAATCAGGGGGAAAATGAGAACTTGAACTCGGTCTCTCAGATTTACCATATGTATAGATAGGAGAAGCAATAGGCGATGAATTTGAGTATAAAAAGTAATCTTCAGGGTTTTTGGAAACATAAACTTTTACTTCGAGAAGAGAAAGAATCGACTGTGTACGAATGATAGTAGGGATTGCAATGGATTCTTTGTTTTCACTCGTAAAAGTATCTATCAATGAGATAGGGGTGGTATGGATAATATCAAATTTTACTTCAAGAGTAATTCCTTTTGGAGTTTCTAATTTAACTTCAGATTTACTTGTTGATGTTTCTGCAGAATGACCTTGTTTATATTTTTCTTTAAGACTTAGTTCTTTAGTGGGAATCTTAACATTAACTTGCGTAACCCTAGGTTGGTATATCTTACCTGCTGATGGAGAAGTTTGTCTGAGATATCCCTTTGGTTTCAACAACTTTTCGGGATCCGAAACTGGCGTAGTCTGCTTTTCGTCTGGTTTTTTCCTAGTATTTTTTCGATCGAATGCCAACTTTGCCTACAATGGAGTCGCCGGGTGAAAAATAAAGTGAACCTTATCAGGTATTCAATCTTTTTTTACCATCAAATACCAAAATTTAATTTTGTTGTTCTCCCAGGGAAAAATGATTTCGTTTCTTCGTTCCCCAACAACGGCGCCAAAAAGATGTTGTTCCTGAGATTGATTCTAAGGCTCAAAGAATAATGTCAGTCATTGAAGTTTTAAATGAAATGGTTTTATAAGTGCTTTCTTCTACCTTCAGGTTTCTGAGGAATAATCTTTAAATGAAATTTATGATAATACAATACAAAGGTTGTATCTTGTTATATGAGTCGTAATTTTAATTTCAAGTGATGTAGAAATGATTTACAAAACTGTTAAAAGAAAGCAAGGTATCAATTATAGATAAGGCACACCTTGTTTGCAGTAGAAGAAAAATAGAATATGTACCCTTGAAAGGAGACTAAGAATGCAACAAGTCACACATGTCACAAGTCTTGTTTTTACTCACAGTAATAACAGAGGAAAAATTGTTACTAAATGAACATATGATATATTATGATCACATTAGACGTATTACTAAATTGCAATCATTCACTCTTCAAGAACTATAGAAGGAAACTCATAAGAGATGGAAACACAGAGAAAACGCATAACTCAAATGGAACGAAATTTAGAATCTCTGTCTGCACTTGTATTAATTTTCAAAAAGTTCTATCTTTTACATTAGGCTATATATTTATACAAAATTGTCACAACTAAAAGTAGTTGGAATTTCCACAATATCTTCTCTAAAAATAGAATACAATCCCAAATGGAAAATCAGAATACAGATATTGTTGCGTTATGGTTTGAAATGTTGGTGCTTCACATGTTCCTTCATTTTCTCCCAGATGTACTCACTTTCCTCTATTCGTTGAATTGGGTACACATGTCCATCAAGGCTACCACAAATCTTGAAGGTTCAATTTTCTCGTTCAATTCAAAGGAAAACATCTTCTTTTGTACTAGTGGCATATTTTCTTAGATATTCTTTACTTCCTCGGCTGTAATTTGAAACTGTAAAATTGGCTTCACCAACAACTCATTAATCTTGAGAAAATCAATTTGATTCATCTGTTTAATTTTAGATTGAGTATTTTCCTTATTTTTTTTGGAGTTTTCCTTATTCATTTCTATTTCAATCTGCCATAGTGCCTCTGAGATATCATTTTATTCAAATTCAATCAGTTTTTTATTTACAGAAGATAATGTCTTCAGACAAGCCTCCTTTGCATCTCTGGCAAGTTTCTTGATTTCTTCTAGATTTGTTTCCCAAAATTTCAAGCCCATTTCACCCTTCACTTGTTCATATTGTGAGAAAGGGGTGAGACCAGGGATATTGGCTTCTGCCTCCATATGATGAATTCTTGAAACTTGGATCTAGACACACATGCATACTTTTCTTTGACATAAATACTTTTCAGAGAAATATTTATTGCCTGATAGAATTTCTGAATAGTATCCACCTTTTGATATAGATCCCATTGGACAAATTCCATCTTCTCATTGATTTTTGATGCTTGTGCTTTGAAAGAAATTATGTCTATTGTTGTATTCTTTGTTAGGGACAATTTGGTATGCAATTGTTCTATCAAACAGTCCCACTGAGTGATCATGAATTTGTTGGTTTGTGAACTTTGGTAAATCAACTCGAGTTTATCCTGTAACCGCTTCATCTGTTGTTGATAATTAATCATGATTTGCTCTGTCTTGATTCATCCCTGCTTCTGACAATTTGTTATGTGTTTTTTATTTCATTCTGTAATTGTTCCACCATGAGAGATTTTTGTGGCATTTGTTTGGTCATATTATCCACTGACCATTGTTTGGCAGTGGAAAAATCCTCTATTGAATATGCAACCTCTTTGGCAAACTCAGGATCATCTTGGTCTTTCCCATCATACACTACTTTCTGCCTTTTAGTAACTACTCCATATTTTTTCTAAGATTCTCTTTTTACAATAACTTTATGTTTGTTGTTGATAAAGAAACTTGAGGGAGGAATTTCTTCAGGCAAGATAGGATTAATATCATTTACATGAATGATCTCTAAACTAGGAGTTCCAAAACTAGTCGCTAAAGGGGTTAATGAGGGAATATGAGAGATAGTTGATGTGGAGCTTTCTGGACTAGTTGTGCTTGGGGTGTCAATAGAAGTAACTGGTGTTGAATGAGAAAAAACTTGTCCCTGATTCATGAAGGCTTCAAACTGGGTTAATATTGTTGATCATCCATAACTAACAGTGATGTTTTTATCTCTTTAAAAAACCCATCTGAACTCTTCTTCAACTTCTTCAACTTTGTTTTTAGTGGAGCAACTTGGCCCAACTTCTGTGGATTTAGCTTCGTGTGAAGATGTAATGGGACTTAACTCTCCTTGTAAGATCTTAGGAAAATTGTTTCATCTATTCTTTTAGAAGCTGAGGAAACCATCTTGTTGGTCAGGAGGTAGAGTCTGGAATCTACTTTGAACTTCTTCATAGGATCTAGCTCCCCTGAAAATCACATCATAAGGATACTCCTCGTGGATGTATATTTTCATGTTGTATTGAGCCAAATTATTATATACAACTTTATGTGGATCATGTCTCTTGAATTCGATGTCAACTAATTTGACATCTTCCAGGGTTGCAGCCTCGACTTTGGTGTGACCAAAATCTAACAATGTAAACATACCAACCTGAAAGGGAAAAGTTGGTCATAACTTTTTATGAGCCGCTTTCAATTCCTTGGTGATACCTCCTGCTACTGTTTGATATGCCACTTCTATGCACACCAATATGTCAGGTAAAAATTGTGGAAGGGAATGAGGGGGAAAAGAACAACCAAACACTCTAATGTAGGATAAGTTCTCCTCAATGTACCAGTATGAAAACGTGCCTAATTGTTCCATAATATTCTCTAAAATCCTGGGTGGTGGGTGGCCATATATAGATATATGAATAGGTACCACTACATTGTGACATATTTCGTAAAATAAATCTTTAGCGTTTTCTTCCCATAGTTTGGAGTGGTAGAAATGTATTGGCTCAGAACTAGCCGAGTTCCAACTCTAGTTCATCAAGGGGAACAGGGTCATGAAGCAAATGACATCCATGATATATGCAGACATGTAAAAAGGAGCAGGTTACCCTTTTGATTTCAATGATTGATACTCAACAATCTCCTTAGCTAGGTTATCAGATAACATTTTAGCCCAATTGAAAGTATAGCACTCGGCTACTTCATTCATAATAGCCACCCACTCAAGTGAGAAATGTGAAGGGTTATTTTTCCTGAATAAACGATAGAGCATCATGGCTATATATAAGATATGAGCATCAAAGGACATCATGGAATACATACCATGAGCGTCAGTTTTGAATTTATCCATATGTCCCCACCAGGACTTGATTATATCATGACCACTCCGGTCATATTGAATGCATTCTTTTCTTTCAAAACCAAAATAAATGTTGCATTGTAAGTATATTTGGGTGTAGAAGAAAGTTTATACATTACTTGTGGGTTCTTCGGTTGAAAATATCCGACAGAGGTCTTCTGATGGTTGATTATGCTTCTGGTTTGAATGTCAACGTGCTCTAGATCCCATTTTATCATATCATTGTAGGGTAAAATCTCGGGTCATGCAACAATCTTGTGAAATTATGACTGTGCTACCAATCTGAGCTTGGCTAAGAAGGAATCGTTGTCTTCCTCAGCAGAATCATCTGGACAGTTAATAATCTCATGCTCTAAGTTATCAAAAAACTGCTTCCAATATTTAATGGTATTCATGATTCGCGAAGTAGTGTCTGATAGAACATCTGTGTTTGTATTAGAATCATCAACTGAATCATCTTGCTTCTTCCCATCTTTGTGTGGCGCCATAATCCTCTGGGAAATGAAATTATCCTTCCTATAACAAGAGAATTCTGTAAGCTCTATACTGCAAGGAAAACTTCTAATTGCAAATGGTAAAAATGACTTGAAATTCAAAATGTTTTATTCATAAAGTCTAACAATCTTCATATCGATTTACTGATAAAGAAGTTATTAAACATCTAATGGAATTTATTACCCGACGATTCAAAATATTTATTCAAATTGTTAACTTTAGCCAATCATAAATGACATTAATACTTCAGAGGTTTTGAATGAGACATGGAAGAAATTTCCCAAAGGCCGAATTCCTGGAGAAGTTAATCTCTAATTAATCACTTTTGTGTTTTAATTAATCGTGATTTTAAACGTTGTATTAGCCTTAAGTTTTTGTAAAGTTTGATATTCGTGGATTTTGAATGAAGTATGATATAAATCCTCCAAAGGCTGAATTCCCAGAGTAGTCATTAGAACCGTTATATGTATTTCGGGGCTTCGGAACTTCAGAGCTTCGGAGCTTTGGGAGTTCATTTGTTTTAAAAGTGTGGTTCTTACTTCGATGGTTCGGCATTCGAGAGTTTTGGATGTAGCACAAGAGAAATCTCTCGAAGCCCAAAATTGTGAAGTGATTAATTAATAATTAATCATGATAATTAAAGTTATTAATTTTTTTTATTAACTCTTTAAAACACTTTTACATTTTTGTAATATTCATTACTTTGGTGGTTTGTGAACTCAATATTTTTTTGAACTCTTGAAGGGAAATCTCCCAGAGTGATGTGGTAGAGATGACATCATTCTTGGTCACGTGTCAAAAAAGGAGGAGTGACACATGTCACTTGAAATCGAGAGAATAATCTGACACAAATGTTAAAAATAAGTGCCACGTGTCAGCACCATAAAAGATTAGAAGACACGTATCCTATGACTCATCTATAAGTCCTTTTAGGAATTGTCACGAGGAAGTGTCTTCGAGACTTTGTAGATTTGAGGTTTTTGTGTTTTAGATTTCTTGAAACTCCCGAAGCGTGAAGCTTCGAAGTGACTATTAAAGCATTTCTTTTAAACTTCGGGCGACTTTTATATTTCGGAGATCAAAAGAACTGTTTGATCAAATAGTACAACTCATCGACAAGCGTTATTGTAAGCGCTTTATTTATATATAATGACCAATGGATTTATTTTAAATTAAAAGGAAATTTCTTAATTTTTTTCTTTTTAGTGAAATTTTATTTCTAAGAGGCAAAAAAAAAGAAATAAAGCTCAAAATTCTATGTGTTCTAACACTCCAGAGTATTTTTTTTCTCAAAAGTTGAATTCTCTCCCCCTCCCTAGCTTGTAAATGGCTCAATTTATAGGCTTCAAATGGAACTGAAGGGTCCAGTCGGAGCGTTTCCAGTATATGGAAGGTCAAGGATCATGGATCTTGTTACTTGACATGGAAACCCGACATAATTTTTAATTTTGAGCACCAAACCCAATGTACGCGGGTTGTAGTGGAGAAACTTGCATATACACTTGTTGTCTAACTAGTAGGGTGTGTATATGTGGGAAAATGTTCTTTTTTGGCTCTGGAAGGTAAAAAAGGGGACTTCAAGTCTGCATAGGGAAATGGAAAGGTCAACCAAGAAAGTTGCATGGGGTGAGGAAATTTTTTCTATAACAATAGAACCACATACTAGGCTTCTACGGAACCATGTACTTGAGCTTCTATAGAACCACAACTAGGATTATGTGGAACCATGCACTTCAGATTCTGTAGAACCACATACTAGGCTTCCGTGGAACATGTACTTGAGCTTCTGCAGAAGCACATACTTAGGCTTTTGTGGTCTCCTAGATCCTATGGATTCATCTCCTACTAAAATTTTCTTTATGTCAACACTTAGTCAAAACTAGACCACAACAACCCCTTGACCACACCTTTTAACTCATATTTGAGTTGGGTTTTGTGACCTATCCCTGAAAAAATGGCTCCAAGTCTAGAAGGTCTCTAACTACCGCATCCCTAAATTTAGTGAATTCCTAAAAAAAAATGATCCACTTTTGGCTAGCTTCCTGGAATTTATGGGCATGTTGTATTTACTAATGATTCTATCAATTCTTCCACAACAAGGTTTCTTTCCAGCACCTCCTTCCCTTTCCCTATTTCTTTTTTTTCTCCTCTACTACATGGACCGATCTCTTTATGCCTTGCTCCATGAGCTTGAGTGTCAACATGAATTGCAGTGATTCCACCTCTTCTTATAAATTCATGCTGCCATTTAGTAGCCATAGTCTCATTTCACAATAATGTTATTCCACTTCAAATTGATATTGGTGGAAATATTTATCAATAATATCCATGGGGATCCAAGTGATTTGCGTGATTACTCCACACATTGTATGGTAGTAATTCTCAAATACAATAACAATACCAACCCAAGTGACCTTATTAGAGGAGTAAACCAAGGTCTCATACTTATCCACAAAAAATATATCCCATGGGTTGAACTATTGTAGCTAAACATCCAATGGCTATGCCTATTTTGAAAATGCAATCACTCGCAAGAAAATTCCAAACCAAAAGTCTTGGTTCTTGTCTTGTGAGTCATGTTAGCACTAGGACACATCTTCAGATTGCATGGAAGGCAAGCCTAATACCCATCCGGTTATATATGAATGTAAGAGTTCTTTTAAAGGGTCAAATGGAAAGAGACTCAAAGTGATAATGTTCCAACTCAGAAAATAGGGCTAGCATGCACCAGCAATCAAGGTCCTGGCTAACTTCAATCAGTAATTGGGAGTGAGTATGAAAAGTGGGAAGACTTGAATAAGAGGAATGTAGGGGCTACTATAAACATCAGGTCTACAAAATCCTAAGGAAGAAAGTTTCTTAACACAAGATCTTCTTGAACTCAGAAACTAAGGAAGCTAAATAAACATCATGATAATATAATGATCAAGCATCCACCATAAACATCCACCATAACATCACCACAACCATTCATGTGAAACATTCAAAGCATGAACATTTATCATCAGAAGCAGATAATCTGAAAGAGAAGTTGATTTCTATTAACCAAAATGTCTTAAATCCAGTACATAGCCAGTTCACAGTCACTTCATCAAAATATTACAGTCTAAGGGAGCCTTGCTCAACCATCCGAACCTACTAAAGAATTTCATCTATCTATTTATAAAAAAAAGGAGGCAATAGCTGGAGGTACGAGCTGGCCTCCTTCCCTTGAAAATCTCTAAGAATTTATTTCATCCAACAATTTGGCTAACAACCTATGCTATAAAATAGGAAAAAGTTGGTGACTAATCCAACCAAACTTCAAACTGATTTGATTCCCTTTTGTTTCACAATTCCTTGTTTTCCATGTGTCTTTCAGGAGCATGTGGTTGTCCTCATGATGCCAGCTGTTGTTTCTACAATCTTCTCCATCATCAACTATCCAAAAAGTTGTAAGCTTGGTCCTCTTGAATCCCTGGTGTCTGTTGGTAGATTATTTAGGTAGTAGTCTGAGTAGCGCACTTCAAAACTCGACAAGTACAAAAGGTAGCGTTGAACCCTCATATTATATGTGCAAACTTTTCCCTCTATGAAATATTAGGTAGAAAATTTACGTAGCACCACTGTGTTGCGTATGTGTGCAAACTTTGTTCTCTGCCAGATATTGGGTAGTGAGTTTACGTAGTGCCACTATGCGTCTGTGTGCAAAGTTTAGATAGCTCTGTCAAAAAAACAGCATATCCAATCTTGAACATGTGCAAAGAAAGTAGTGACCTGTCATAGTGTCAAACCCATTATCTTCAGGTGACATGGAAACACTATAGGTAGCATACGAATGTAATACCGAAATAGATTATTCCATAGTGCCAAGGTGCTATGGAATGTATTCATTTTACTGTTGATGGAGTTAGCACTTCACAAAAAGCCCAAAACTCTAAGAATCAACGCTTAAAAGACTCTATAGGTGGTAGAGATAATATTTGAATATCAGTTAACCCTCACAAAAAAGGAACCATCCTAAAAAATAGGGCTCACCTTTCACGAGCTATTTTGTTACCTTGACACTTAACCTCACACTCTTTCTGGTAGGAGGATCTTCATTTGGAAAAACAAACTTATTCTTCTTAGCAATGACATGCTTTTTCAGTGGGGTTGTTCTCTCCTTGACTGCTGGTGTCTCTTTCTCAATGGAAACTTCAACCACTATCTGCCAGTTTCGTTTAGCTACTTCATCTTGAAAATGCTGCAACTCTGCCTTGAGTTTCCTGTTCTGATATTGAAACCCTCTATTCTGCCTATAAAGGTTTTGGAGCTGCCTATGAAGGGGTTGGTCCTTTCTTGCTGCAAACCTTGCCAAGTCAAGGGTATGGTTGTAGCCATCCATGAGCTCTTTCATTTTCACCCTATCAGACATGGATTATGTTTTCAACTGAGCCACATCTTTTCTTGCATCCCTAGGTTGCCTGATTAATGTTTTGAATGTATGAATTTCAGGTGGAGCAGTGGCATGCACAGTCTCAATAGGTTTTTTCTCAGTCTCCTCTTCCACTTGCATAGGAATTGCCTTGTCTAATTCATCAGGCTTCTTGGTGGCTTTTCTTTTATCTTTCTTCTTTTGCATGAAGGTTTCCTCTTTTCTTTCCATAGGCTCTCCAATGTCTTTACCCTTCTTCTTTTGTACAGGGATTTTTGGTAGAGACTGTTCTTCAACAACTTCCTTAGGAATTGATGATCTTGTGAAAGGTCTTTTTCCCTTAGTATTGACTACTGGAGGAGAAGAGGGGAAGTGTAGCTTCTTCCATTTCTTGGATGTAGTTTTGGTAGAAGAAGGAACCTCTTCTAATCCTGGTGGAAGAGGTGGTGAAAAATCCCTTTGTGGGGAAGGAAAAGCTTCCTCTTCAGCTCCTGTTACCTGCTTGCTGACCTCTGAAACTTGAACAGGGGATTTTCCCTTTCTCTTCCTACTGGTACCTGCTTTAACAACACTGGTGGGTGATAAAGGACTTGCATTCTGTGATTGAGGAGTAGATTCTAGATCCAAATTGAAGTGAGAAGCAACAACAAAATGTTCCCATGAAATCTCTTTCTTACCCAATTCCTTAGAGACTAGCATTCTGATCATTCCAAAGTGGAAAATGCTAGTATCCACATCCTTAGACTTGGATTGAATCATGTCTAACATCTTACCTATTATCCTTAACAAGTAATAGGGAATATTCATTTCAACTTTACCAGTAAAATGCAGAAAAATCATTATATGGCACTGGTACAATGTGTTAAATCTCCCTTCACATGTAAAATATCTCTAGATGATCTTCAATATCTTGTCAAACTGTTCAATCAATTGATTCCTTGGCACACCTTTAGACAAATCACTGGCTTGATGTTCATGTTTAAAGAGATATTTGGAATAGGCTAAGCTCAAAGCCATGGCTTTGAACCACTTTTCACCTGTAATAGGGATCCCTGTTGCAGCTGAGATAGAGGCTTCAGTCACCTCAAATTCCAAATCCCCAACCTTGGTTCTCTTGCCATAAAAATGTAATGCAAACTATCTTGTCACCTCTGGATGGCCTCTTTGCATATTCTGGTAGAAAGAGAGGCATCCCACTCTTTGAAAGACCTCTCTTGCCATGGGATCTGTATAAAAAAGATGCATATTCTTGACAGGGCCACCAAAAACCTCTTCATTCTCCATATTCTGCAACTTGAAAGTGTTATTAGAGAATACCTTAGAGATTTTGAAAGGATTGATCCATAAAGATTCAAATTTACCGTGCTTTCCTTTATCTTTCTTCGGTGCATCCCACTTGAGCACCAGATCCCCCAGTTGAAAATCCTCTTTGTTCACTTTCTTGTCGAATGCCTACTTGATCTTCAGTTGATGATCATAAGATTTGTCTACAAGATGCTCCCGAGTCTATTGTGCTTCAACTAGCCGCTGGATCCTTCTGATCATATGATCAAGCTCCCCTTGGTAATCTTGGAAGAATTTTGCCATAGGTAGGGAAAGATGAGAAGGAAAAATCGCCTCAACTCCATACACCAGCTGGAAAGGGGAAATTCCCAGGGACCTCTTTACCATCACTCTATTAGCCCATAGAGAGAATTTGAGTTTTGAGTCCCATGCCTTTTTGTTATCCTCTAACAAATTTTTAATGATCTTTATAATGCTTTTGTTTGAGGATTCTGCAAGCCTGTTTCCCTAAGGGTAGTAAGGGGTAGAATGAATCAAAGTGATCCCAAACTGTTCATAGAACTGAATTAATGGTTTAGCCTTGAAAGACACAACATTATTAGTGACGATTCTATCAGGACACCCAAACCTTTCCATAATGTCTTCAAGGAAACCAATGATCACTCTGTGGGAATCATTCCTTGTAGGAATAACTTCAATCCATTTAGTAAAATAACATGTAGCAGTCAATATCCACTATGTTGACCACTGCAAGAGGGATGAATTTCCCCAATAAAATCTAGGCCCCACTGTTGGAAGGGTCTTGACGCTGACACATGCTATAATGGAAAAGACTTAAGTTGTTTCTTTCCAGAGAACTTCTGACATTGAGCACATGCTCTGATCTTAGCACAAACATCTGTGAACAAACTAGGCCAAAAGTACCCAGCCCTGAGAATCTTGTATGCCGTGGTTCTCCAATAATGATGCCCCCCACATAGATTGTCATGAAAATCAGACATACACTTTTGGGATTCTTGGGGGTCTAGGCATCTTAAAAGCACTCCTAATGGATCCTTCCAATACAAAATTTGATCAACAAGGCAATACTTTATTGATTTGAGTTTTAAGGCTCTCACCTTTTTCTTTTCCATAACACTTGGAGGCTGTAAAGTTTGCAAAAAAAATATAATGTCCTTGTACCAGCTGCAATTTTCCAATGTAGAGATGATTTGAGAACCTCTATCAGTTATTTCATCCTGTTGATTTTCTGAGCATCAGTGGATGAAATTCACCCCCAATGTTGAGCAATTTGATTCAGCCAAGATATTGGCTAAACCCTGGCCTTTAACCAATTTGGTAGGCATAATTTCCAAATCAAATTCAAGTAATTTAGCAATCCACTTGCTCCTTTTTCCATCTATATCAGGCTGAATAAGAATTTATTTTACAGCAGCTGATGGGACATAAGCAATAACTCTAGAATGCAGGACATAAACTTTGAAGGACTTAAGGGCTTTAACCAATTCATAGTCTTGCTTATCCATGATGTTATATTTTAATTCATCATATCTCAATGCCCCGCTGAAAAAGGAAATGGGCTGCTCTAAGCCTTCAACGTTCTTTTGCAATAGGACTGTTGCTACTGTATCAAAAGAGGCAAAAGAAAAAATAAGAAAGTCCTTGGAGTAGTCTGGGATGACAAGAATAGGGGCTTCAGTCAAGGATTTCTTTATTTGATCAAAAGAATTATGGGACTCAACAATCCATTTGATTTCACTACCCTTCCTCAGTATGGCTATGATATACTTAACCAACTCAGCAAAATTTGACACAAATCATCTCAAAAAATTAATTTTCCCAGAAAAGATTGAACCTCTTTTTTGGATCTAAGGAGTGACAATGTTTGTATAGATCCAACCCTGCTAGAATCAATCCTTACCCCTTCACATGACACGATATGCCTCAATAATTTTAGTTCCTTCATGGCAAACAATGATTTTTTCGGATTCAAAGAGAGGCCAAATTTTCTGCATTTCAAGAAAACCTTTCTTAAATGATCACAGTGTTCTTTATCAGACTGAGTGTACATTGTTACATCATCTAAATAGATAACAACAAACTTATCCTTCTCTCCAATAAATGCTATGTCCATAGCTCGATGAAAATTTGCCCCTGCATTCATCAAACCAAAGGGCATCTTGGCGTACATAAATGTACCCCAAGGAGTGGTAAAGGCCATGTTCTCTCTATCTTCTAGTAAAACAAAGACCTGATTGTACCGAAAAAAACCATCAACCATGGACATCCTGGCTTCTCCTGTCACCTTCTATAATATTTGCTCCATCTTAGGCAAAGGGTAATTATCCTTTTTTGAGATTCTGTTCAGATTCCGGAAATCAACGCAAAGTTTGATTTCTCCATTCTTTTTTCTTACTGGGACCAAATTCGCCACCCATTCAGAATGCCTCAAAGGAATGATAATTTTTTCATCTAAAATCTTTTTTACCTCTTTCTCCATGACAGACAACAACATAGGATTGATTTGCCTCAACTTTTTCCCAAAGGGTTGGGCGTCTTCTTTTAATGGAACCCTATGCTCTATAATGCTTGTGTCATAAGTTCTGAGATCTTCATAAGTCCAAGCAAATACACCAACAAATTCCTTCAACAACTTAGCATATTCTTCCCTCTACTCTTCTGATAGTCTGCTTGACAATTTGACGTATTTTGGATTCTTTTCAGTGCCCAAATTGCACTCAGCTATACCAACATCATCAGTGGATAACTTCCCTTTCACTGCCACATTGTTCCCATCAAATAATCTTTCCAAAAGAACTAGTCCTTTTGGAATATGATTGCTAGGTAGATGCACAATATGATGATTAGCAATTTTATTGAGGAAAACATCAGCGTGAGGAGTAATTTCTGAATCATGATCCTGATCAATGTGTAATGCAGAAAACTCATCAACAGTCTCAAGGAATTTTTTAAGCTCTAAATCATCCACAAACACCTTCCAATATTTTACATTGTCCAGTATAGAAGGCATGTACTTGACTTCTACATCATACTTGATCTTGGGTGGTATAGAAATCCTGAATTTTCTTGTTGATACAACCAAAGAATCATCCATGGTATTCTCTTCTTTAGGAATGAATGATATGTTAAAAGCAGATAAAAAAATGTCCACCAAATCCCACACTTAATTTCTATAAGATCTAAGCCTAGGGTGCTTTGTTTGATAAAGATTTTTAATCTGATGGACTATTAATTCAACATCCCCAAATAGTGATAGCTCTTCTATCCCCATGTCTTTAGCAGCCCTCAAACCCAAGAAAATATCTTCATACTCTACCACATTATTAGTAGTCTCAAATTCTAGTTTATATGAAAAAGATATAGTTTCTTGAGTTGGTGAGACAAAGACCACCCCAACACAAACACCTTCCTTGGAAGAGGCTCCATCAAAGAACATCTTCCAGACAGAAGTGGTTAGAAGAGGATCCTCATAAAAGGTAATGGATTTTTTTCTTATTTCTAAAGGGGCTTCAGGAGTGACAGTGAGATGCAAAATGCTAGATCCCATATCTGTATCAAAAGAAAAAACAAGGTAATTTGTGGGGTTTGCTTCATCACTAATGATGTAATCCAATTGAGCTTCCCTATAAAGTCTTCTATGCTCTCCCTCAAAAACAGGAATAGTATCATAAGAGAGATCCATCTACAAGGTTCCCCCAAGTCTTTTCATACAGGATCTTGACAAGAGCATTCCAAACTTGGGGGGAACATCAACAACTACGATATTAATAAGTATACTTTTCATGAAATAAAGTCACCACCATATATTTAATGACTCCAAGACACTTCACTTTTTTGGAGTCAAAAGAATATAAGTCATGGTAATTCTTTGTGATTTCTCACCCAAGTTCATCCATAACAGATTTTGGCATAAGATTGTGGGATGCCCCTGAATCCATGAGACAATTGTGCAACACCTTATCATGTATATTCAGTGAGGTATAGAAAGGTGGGGAAGAGTCGTCTTTGTCTTCTATCAAAGGACCTAAAATCACTGTTGGTTTTTCATCTTGCAGATTTATTGAATCAATGGCATTTGGAGAAGATTCAGGGTGTAGCATTTTGGATAGATATTTTTTAAATTCTTCATTTTTTGTCAATTCCAAAAAAGGTACAGGGATCTTTATTTTCTAGATCTCATTCTCAAAACTGAAAGAATAAGAGGGATTCAAGATCTCTTTGGTTTCAGGAGAAGGATTTCTGATCAGAACTTGTGGACTTTGAGAGTATTTTTCCTTGCTACTCACTGACACAGCCTTGGTAGAATCTTACTTTTGGGCAGGCTGATTAGGGGCATCAGTTTTTCCTTCATTCTTTTTAGATCTCATATTATATCTATGTTGAGAAATACTGAGAGGGGGGGTGAATCAGTATTTCAAGAAATCAATTGATTTTCTCTTTTCTTTCACTGAAAAACCTTAGGCTACTTTGTAGAGACTAGCTATTGTATATTCTTAAGAAAACGAGAGTGCATTCAAACATCTTATTATGAATTTATTCATTCATCAGATGTCTATTAAGCAATAATTTAGTGCAGTAAATAACAAATAAATAAATGCACATGAGTAAATCACATGAACACCAGTATTTAAGGTGGAAAGCCAAATCGGGAGAAAACCACCGCTGTTGTTGTCTTTGTCTTCAATGATTATTATTAAGAAAATGTTTTACAACATTGTACTAGTGCAGACTCATACTAGTACACAGGCTTCTACCTGCAGAAGGCTGCAACCTTCTCTAGTTTACCAGCCTTTCCTGGAAGGGAGCTTCAACCCCCTGAAGATAGCACCAGTTTCTACTGGTAGGATGCTTCTACTGAAGTCTTTAACCCTCAGACTCACTGCTGACCGCGTTTCATCTATTTTCACACTGGATCAGGCAGTTTCAACCCTGGATTCAAATGTGTTCTATGCGTTGGCCCTCATCTTCTTTTAGAAGAGATAGTTATGGCATCTTATTAAGACTTTTATCCCGAAATCACATCATTAAACAATTTTCTAGTGGCTATGACAACAACTGCAATTATCTCTAAAGGAAACATAGATCTACTGACTGCAAGGAAACTGCAAAAGTCTCCTAAACACTTATTAAACAAGACAATAAACCTGGAGATGATGCCTCTGCTCTTCTAGTTGCTAAACCCACTGCAGAGAACTCTCTGTCAATGTAGATCTCCCACCCAACTGCCACAATGAGGTTCCTCCCTCCTCAAACCTTCCCTGCAGCCTGCACAAAGGACTGGAGAAACCGCTCTACTTTGCCATGCCGATCCGCAATTAGAAAACATGCATTGACCCCTTCTTAAAACCATGGGTGAAAAACGTTCACCGCTGCTTCGATCCCTATTGCCCTGGGTCCATATTCATTGCTCTGGGGAAATCGCGTCCCACATCAAAATTTGAATTAAACCTATGCGCCCAATTTAAATCGGGTTTCGGCATATCTTATGATGCTGAGTCAAAGTTGCTCTTTAGATTCCTTCAATGAAATCCCTCTGCAAATGCCCGATCCACAGGTCCTATTAACCTTCATGGCATTCTACACTTAACCGTGGTTTTCCTGACTTGATATCAGGGTTCGGGATTTCGGACTTTACGCTGTTGAGAGTCACTGTTCACTCGAATCCCCGATTTCCGATGAGCTCCTTTTCTCCACGCGTTGGCTCTCCTGGCTCAGCTCCGGGTCCACATGACCATTACCCCACGACCGTGGCCTTACCTCTTGTCGTGGCTCCTCCTATCGGAATTTCAGCACTTGCGATGTCAAAATTTACAAGTCCTCCGGACTCGCGATTCTCCAATCCCCGATGGCTCCTTTCATACGCTAGCCCTCATGAGCTTAGCTCCCGGTCAATGTGACCGTCACTCCGTGGCCATAACCTTACCCCGTCGGGGCTATGGGGTTTGTGATGCCTCAATGCATGCACCCACGTAATTCCCGATCGTCCAAATCCCGACGCTTCGTTACGCTGACAGCTGTTCTCCACTACGCTACTATCCTCCTTCTCTGCTGTGCTGACAGCTATTCCCCACTGATCGGGGTTTCAATGATCACGATTTCACAATGCACAAATCCCTTGTCACCGAGATCTCTGATTTCCCGATGGACAAAGTGCTGACGGCACCCGATCCTTTGCCACGCGTCCTTCCAGATGGACGGCTCTTGATCTTTCCGGGGTTTCGAGACCTGCAAGTCCTGATGCCTGGTGTCTCGGATCTCCGATACGCACGATCGTGTGACATCTGTCCTTCTTCAGACGGACGACTCATATCCCGCGTCGGGGTTTACTTTAGGTATTTCCCCGATCCTTCGTTCACGGGAATACCGGTTTGCCGATTCTCGATACGCTGCTCCTCTGACGGGCCTTTGACATGTCACCTGTCTTCCAGGGTGGCCCACACGCTATCGGGAAATCGCATATCGCGATTTCGCGATGTCTGATGCACTTGTTCACGGGACTCGCGAAACTTCGATTCCCGATTCTCCGATGAAGCACCTACTACCTGGCCCACACGCTATCTGCCTTATCTTCCTTGCATCTTCTGCAGATCTGATGGCTGTCAGAGACCTTCTTCATCGATCATACGCGCCCATCCAAAACTCAACCATACACTGATTTTCTTACAGAGAACTCTACATGAAAACTCTTTTGCCTCAGCCTTTGCCATCAATGACAATATTTCCAACAATCT
>JZKD02S1769504.1:310386-320979 GCA_000966675.3 Picea glauca | reverse complement strand
CTTTGCATCGCCTTCATAACTCAGAATGATTTTGTCCCATATGTCCTTTGCTGTGTTCAGCTGCATGACTTTGACAAATTTTGATTCAGTTAGACTTCCTAACAGAGCATTGACTTCTTTTGCATTTGTTTCGTATGTTTTTCTTTCTGTTGGATCTGTTGGTACTGCAGATGGATATTGATATCCTCCTTCAACAATAGCCCATACATCTGCTCCCAGAGACTGACGATAAGATCTCATCCTTGTTTTCCAGAAGATTAAATTGTTTCCATTGAAGAGTGGAGGCATGATAGATGCTAATTCGTCTTGATTTCTCATTTTGATTGATCTTCCTTCTAGCGGCTAAGCCTTTTCAGAAGGACCTAGCTCTGATACCAATTGTTGAGAAATACTGAGAGGGGGGGTGAATCAATATTTCAAGCAATCAATTGATTTTCTCTTTTCTTTCACTGAAAAACCTTAGGCTACTTTGTAGAGACTAGCTATTGTATAGTCTTAAGAAAAAAAGAGTGCATTCAGAGATCTTATTATGAATTTTTTCATTCATCAGATGTCTATTAAGCAGTAATTTAGTGCAGTAAATAACAAATAAACCAACGCACATGAGTAAATCACATGAACACCAGTACTTAAGGTGGAAACCCAAATCGGGAGAAAACCACCACTGTTGCTCTCTCTGTCTTCAATGATTATTATTAAGAAAACGTTTTACAACATTGTACTAGTGCAGACTCATACTAGTACGTAGGCTTCTACCTGCAGAAGGTTGCAACCTTCTCTCATTTACAAGCCTTTCCTGGAAGGGAGATTCAACCCCCTGAAGATAGCACCAGTTTCTACTGGTAGGATGCTTCTATTGAAGGCTTTAACCCTCAGACTCACTGCTGACCGCGTTTCATCTATTTTCACACTGGATCAGGCAGTTTCAACCCTGGATTCAAATGTGTTCTATGCGCTGGCCCTCATCTTCTTTTAGAAGAGACAGTTCTGGCATCTTATTAAGACTTGTATCCCGAAATCACATCATTACACAATTTTCTAGTGGCTATGACAACAACTGCAATTATCTCTAAAGGAAACACAGATCTACTGACTGCAAGGTAGCTGCAAAAGTCTCCTAAACACTTATTAAACAAGACAATAAACCTGAAGATGATTCCTTTGCTCTTCTAGTTGCTAAACCCATTGCAGAGAACTCTCTGTCAATGTAGATCTGCCACCCAACTACCACAATGAGGTTCCTCCCTCCTCAAACCTTCCCTGCAGCCTGCACATATGACTGTAGCAACAACTCTACTTTGCCCTACCGATCCGCACTTAGAAAATGTGCATTGACACCTTCTGAAAACCATGGGTGAAAAACGATCACCACTGCTTCGATCCCTATTGCACTGGGTCCATATTCATTGCTCTGGGGAAATCGGGTCCCACATCAAAATTTGAATTAAACCTATGCACCCAATTTAAATCAGGTTTCGACATATCTTATGATGTTGAGTCAAAGTGGCTCTTTAATTCCTTCAATGAAATCCCTCTGCAAATGCCCGATCCATAGGTCCTGTTAACCTTCACAGCGTTCTACACTTAACCGTGGTTTTCCCGACTTGATATCGGGGTTCGGGATTTTGGACTTTACGTTGTCGAGAGTCACTGTTCACTCGAATCCACGATTTTCGATGAGATCCTTTTCTCCACACGTTGGCCCTCCTAGCTCAGCTCCAGGTCCACATGAAAATTAACCCACGACCGTGGCCTTACCTCTTGTCGCGACTCCTCCTATCGGAATTTCGGCACTTGCGATGTCAAAATTTACAAGTCCTCCGGACTCACAATTCTCCGATCCCCGATGACTCCTTTCATACGCTAGCCCTCATGATCTTAGCTCCCGGTCAATGTGACCATCACTCCGTGACCATAACCTTACCCCGTCGGGGCTACGGGGTTTGTGATGCCTCAATGCATGCACCCACGAAATTCTCGATCATCCAAATCCCGACACTCCGTTACGCTGACAACTGTTCTCCACTACACTGTTGTCCTCCTTCTCTGTTGTGCTGACAACTGTTCCCCACTGATCGAGGTTTCACTGATCGCGATTTCACAATGCACAAATCCCTTGTCACGTGTATCTCCGATTTCCCGATGGACAAAGTGCCGACGACGCCCGATCCTTTGCCACGTGTCCTTCCAGATGGACGACTCTTGATCTTTCTGGGGATTTGAGGCCTGCAAGTCCCGATGCCTAGTGTCTCGGATCTCCGATACGCACGATCACGTGACATGTGTCCTTCTTCAGACGGACGGCTCAGATCCCGGATCGGGGTTTCCTTTAGGGATTTCCCCGATCCTTCGTTCACGGGAATACCGATTTGCCGATTCCCGATACGCTGCTCCTCCGACGAGCCTTTGATTTTCCACCTGTCTTCCAGAGTGGCCCACATGCTATCGAGAAATCGCATATCGCGATTTCGCGATGTTTGATGCACTTGTTCACGGGACTCGCGAAAATCCGATTCCCGATTCTCCGATGAAGCACCTACTACCTAGCCCACACACTATCTGCCTTATCTTCCTCATAGCTTCTGCAGATCTGATGGCTGTCGGCGACCTTCTTCAACGATCATACGCTCCCATCCAAAACTCAACCATAAACTAATTTTCTTACAGAGAACTCTACATGAAAACTCTTTTGCCTCAGCCTTTGCCATCAATGACAATATTTCCAACAATCTATTAGTATTTTCTTTTGCTTTCTCTCCCTTCCTTAACTCATTAATTGGAATATCCATCAAGGATTTATCATAAGAATATTGAGTCAAGTGTGGGGATGGGGATGTGTCACCTAAGCAGTGAATCTCAAGATTAGCCTCTACCTACTCTTCTTCTTCAACAACAACAAAATGTTTTTGGAAAGGAGCTTGCGCCCTCTGATCATCTCTTTCTCTATTTCTGGGATCTCTGGGAGGGATTTGGGGAGCATTATTTGGTCTCCTGAAGTTACCTCTATTTACAGTGTTTTGAGAATTTATATATGTCTGTTTCCCTTCTGATTTTAACTTCTCAATCTCAGTAGAGAGATATTTTACTAATTTGGTCAGCTCATCTACTTGAGAATGGAAAATAGAGGAATCAGAAGTTGAAGCTTCAACTCTGTTTTTTCTCCTATCTCTATCATATTTCCCCTTGAGCTTATCTGATGCCACTATATTGGATTCTACCTCCAAGGCAACATATTTCATATGAACTAAGGAAGGTGATCTTCTTTCTCTCAACATGAGGCAAAACTCGGGGTCAAATGCACTGACATAAGTTATTTTTGCAGAGTTTTCAGTGGGTTTTATTTCATCACGGATCTTGTTGTACATTTTGTTAAATCTTTTAGAAAAGTTAGAGACATACTCTCCTTCTTTCCTTTTTAGGGATCAGAATTCGGTGATGTAGTACAAAAAGTCCTTTTCCCCCCCCCAGTGCCTCAAGAAGTCTTCATTCAATGCTTCAATACCAATAATGGATCCAGGGGCCAAACCCCTAAACCACTTCCTAGCCTCACCAAAAAGGATTTGGACAAAAATCCTCATCCAAACATCCTCATTTTCAATATTTTGGTTATCTCCATAGCTGTAGAAAGTAGCAAGATGTTCCTCAGCTGTTATATCTTCTTCTCCCATAAAATTGGGCATGTATTTCAAATAATCTCTAGGAGGGAGAGAATTCACTAGCTGAGGTAAGACTAGAGGAGTGTATCTTCCAACCACTATGGCATCCATCCTATTTGCAGGGGGGTTAAAAACTGCCATTTTATTTTGAAGTATTGGTGAACAAGAAGGAGAAGGAGACTTGACTGTGTGTAGATTAGGAGAAGAATTAAAGTATGAAGGGGGGGTTTCAGTTTTCACAACAAAGGGATGAGTCTTGAAAGAAGATGGTAGGGTCTGAAAAGGGGATGAATTTTCCACTTCTTTGGTAGAAATGTTTTTAACAGAAAGAGGTGTAGCAAAACCTAAAGTAGGGAAATCTTCAAAACTATCAATACTGAAACACTTTTCAATGTCAGGGGAAGAGAAAATGTCAATGTTTTCTTCTTTCAATTCAGTTTCAAAGGAAGAGTATTCGACATGAAACTCTTCAAAATCAAGTTTCTTAGATACTTCAACAAAAGGTAAATAAAGCTTACTTGATAAAACAACTGGAGTATAATGAGTGGAATCAAGCAACTGACTAGAAGCACTTGTAGTAGTAGCATAAAATTTTTTTAGAGAAGGTTTTCCCTTCTTGATTATTTTCTCTGGGTCAGCCTCAGATGGAACCAAAGGTAGTTTTGGATTTGATCTAGTATGTCTGACTTTAGGTGCCAAAGCTGAAACAATGGAGTCGCTAGGTGCAAGCTACTATCTTCAAGATACTGAGTTCGAATGCACCTTTAGGACTAGTATGTTGTGTCATTCAATCCTAGGGAAAATTCTTCAAATCGTTCCCCGGCAGCGGCGCCAAGAATGTTAGCACTAGGAATCACCTTCAGATTGCATGGAAGGCAAGCCTAGTACCCATCAGGTTATATATGAATGTAAGAGTGCTTTTAAGGGGTCAAATGGAAATAGACTCAAAGTGATAATGTTCCAACTCAGAAAACAGGGTGAGCATGCACCAACAATCAAGGTCATGGATAACTTCAATCAGTAATTGGGAGTGAGTATGAAAAGAGGAAAGACTTGAATAAGAGGAATGTAGGGGTTGTTGTAAACATCAGGTCTACAAAAACCTAAGGAAGAGAGTTTCTTAACACACGATCTTCTTGAACTCAGAAACTAAGGAAGCTAAATAAACATCATGATAATATAATGATCAAGCATCCACCATAACATCACCAAAACCATTCATGTGAATCATTCAAATCATGAATATTTAGCATCAGAAGCAGATAAGTTGAAAGAGAAGTTGATTTTTATTAACCAAAATGTCTTAAATCCAATACATATCCAGTTCACAGTCACTTCATCAAAATGTTACAGTCTAAGGGAGCCTTGCTCAACCATCCAAACCTACTAAAGCATTTCATCTATCTATTTATAACAAAAGGGAGGCAATAGTTGGAGGTACAAGTTGGCCTCCTTCCCTTGAAAATATCTAAGAATTTATTTCATCTAACAATTTGGCTAACAACCTATGCTATAAAATAGGAAAAAGTTGGTGACTAATCCAACCAAACTTCAAACTGATTTGATTCCCTTTTGTTGCGCAACTCCTTGTTTGCCATGTGTCTTTCAAGATCATGTGGTTCTCCTCATGATGCCAACTATTGTTTCTACAATCTTCTCCATCATCAACTATTCAAAAAGTTGTTAGCTTGGTCCTCCTGAATCCCTCGTGTCTGTTGGTATCTTCTTTAGGTAGCAGTCTAAGTAGAGCACTTCAAAACTGGACAAGTAGAAAAGGTAGCACCGAACCCTCATATTCTTTGTGAAATTTTTTCCCTTTGTGAGATAATAGGTAGTGAATTTACGTAGCTCCAGTGTGCTACGTATGTCTGCAAACTTTGTTCTCTGCCAGATATTGGGTAGTGAATTTATGTAGCACCACTGTGCGTCTGTGTGCAAAGTTTAGGTAGCGCTGTAAAAAACGTAGCACCTCCAATCTTGAACATGTGAAGAGAAAGTAGTGACCTTGCATAGTGTCAAACCCATTATCTTCAGGTGCCATGGAAGCACTATAGGTAGCATACTAGTGTAATACCGAAATAGACTATTCTGTAGCACCAAGGCACTACGGAATGTCTTCATTTTACTGTTGAGGGAGTTAGCACTTCAAAAAAATCCCAAAACTCTGAGAATCAGTGCTTAAAAGCCTGTATAGGTGGCAGAGATAATATTTGAATATCAGTTAACCCTCACAAAAAAGGAACCATCCTAAAAAATGGGGCTCACCTTTCATGAGCTATTTTGTTACCTTGACACTTAACCTCACACTCTTTCTGGTAGAAGGAGGATCTTCATTTGGCATAACAAACTTCTTCTTCTTAACAATGACATGATTTTTCAGTGGGGTTGTGATCTCCTTGACTGTTGGTGTCTCTTTCTCAATGGCATCTTCAACCAATATGATGCAGACGCGCTTGCAAGAACGTCCGCTCACAGGACCTTTCTTTCCCCGCAACCCGAAGAACTCTTAATTATCTCTTCTATTCCCTATCGGGATATCTGCACCCACATAATTCTCTCTTGGGATCTCCCTTTTTTTTCTTATCGACAAATTGTAATTCATGGAATCGCGAGGTCAATGGTCGAGCGTTGGTTCCACAAATCCCCGATACCTGATATAAGTCAACGCCGACCCTTCCCTTCTCCTGTCGGGACTTCTCCTATTGCGGTTTCGACACTCGCGATGTCGAGCAACTCTGTTCTCCGAATCCCGAGTCCCGATACGTTGAACCTCCGATGCGCTTCCTTTTTTCTTCAGCCCCTCCTAGCTATGCTCCCAGTCCACACGACCCTGCCTTATATGACCACAATCCTATCTCTTATCGGGGTTCAGGGTTTCGAGTGTCAATATGTATTGAGCCTCTTGTCCACGGGACCTCTGATTTCCCGACTCTTGAATTCCCGACGATTGACTCTTCCCTTTCGGGAAATTTCCCGAAGGCTTCGATCTCTCCCACGCATCATCAAGGATGGATGGTACTCACTGCTCCTCGCTATTTCGTGATTCGTGATTTCAAACACTCCGGTTTCCTTGTCTTCAGGATTCGCGAAATGCCGAATCCCGATATGCCGCTTTGGATTTCCTGTCGGAATTTCCCTCGATAGCCTTGATTTTCGCCACGCATCCTCTAGATATGGACGACCCTAATTTGTTCTCGGGGTCTCTACGAGCTCAAATTCCCAATGCCTCGTTCTAACGAGATGACCTCAGCTAGGTCCCACACAGAGCTCTCCTTCATTTTCGGAAAGTCGGACTTCGCGATCTCGAAATGCAAGTTTTCCTCGCCTATATAACTCATGAAATGCCGATCCCCGATGACCACGCCTCTCATCGGGAATTTCCTCCTCCCGTCCATGAAGCTTAACCTTCGTGCAACTCCCGATCAATCCAACAGCTGACGGGTATCTACGTGCAGATCCGGTGGTCCACAATCTCCTGAGCTAGCACTCCGGATGCAACTATAACCTCCTCACTTCTCTGGCAGATCTGACTGCTGGCGGGGTTTAGCTAATCCTCCCCATAGATTCCTGATCGTCGATTTCTTCTCTTTGGTGATTCCTAGGAAGGAAAACCAAGAACTCCTTCCTGGACTTATCCACTTTCACTATAAAATTCTAATGTCCCTCAATGTTTTCAAAGGCCTTACTCCTCCAGAGATTCTCATGACTTTGAGCCTCAAAGAGGGTCCTTGCACGCAGTCCTTGCGGCAACCTTCAGATACTTTCAAATATCTGAGAACCTTCGACTCTGCGCACACCTGCAACAACAATCTTTCGATATTTTGCTCAGGTTCGCAACCCTGAGACCTCACTCGGCCTACACACTCCTTGCTCAGCTCCTGTGCCCAAATGCACTCTGGGTGAATGAGAACAAGAGTTAAACTACATGAGCCCTTCGTCAATGCACTCCTTACGGACGACTTCAACTGTACTCCTTGCATGAATCTCTTTCTCAGATAGAGAAACAACTGAAACTCATTCCTCTCTCAGATTTCAAACACTCAACAATAAATCATTCATACATAGCATAAAAGCAATTGCATGACAGAAAGAACAAACCATTCATGATCGTAACATTCAAGGATGCATACACAGAGAATAAGTAAACACCATGAGTCTGAATCACAACTTTCTTTATATAAATTCAGAACTTCTGTACATGGAGTCTGCTACACAGCTCTCTGCTTCTCTTCTTCTTCTGAAGTCATGCTAATGTTACAATACACAATGAGGGTGTCTATATCCCGTTTCCCTCTTTCTTTCTAAAACTGTCTAATCTAATATTAAATTCTATCTACCTGCATTAACTATATTAAATGCCTCCTACCTATTTCATCTCAACATAAATGCCTCTATCTACTTCAGACGAGAGTGGGACGGTCAAGGTCTGATTACAATATAAAAGTATGCCTTTCCTTACTATCACATTTAAGGTTGGCGCATTATATTCGAGACAATTTCAAAATTTGTGCTGGGCTTTTCCAGCTGTCCTTCACTTCCATGCTGGCTCGCTTGATGTGGGCGATGCTCCTACATCATACTCCCTCGCTTGAAAATCTTCATGGGCTCCTGTCCATGAGCTCCTGCACGGTATATCCATGCTTTTGTATCTCTGCTTCAGTCTCCCAGCTGGCATCTTCAACTGTATGGCCTTTCCATTTGACCAAATATTCAAAGTATTCTTTCCTTCTGGTCGTCTTGCCAATTCTTTTGTCTAGTATGCTTTCCATTTGTGGCATCTTTGCAACTGGCATATGCTTTTGCCACTGAACCTATGACTGTTCATTTTCTTCTCCTGCTTCCTCAACATTGTATGGGTACAAATCTAAGACATTGAAAATCGGAGAAATTCCAATCCCATCGGGTAATTCAATCTCATAAGCATTTTCTCCCATTTTCTTCAAGACCCTACATGGTCTGATCTTCTTCATCTTCAATTTATTATACATTCCCCTCGGGAACCTTTCTTTCCTCAAATGTGCCAGAACCAGATCACCAACCTCAAACTGAAGTTGTCTTCTATGCTGATCGTCTCTACGCTTATACTCTTGGCTTGAATTCTACAACCGCTCCTTCACTCGGCTATGAAGTTCCTTCATCGCTTCTGCGAAATATTCTGCACTAGCACTCCTAGTTGCATTATGTTCTGAATCCTTCAATTCGGAAATTCCCCTCGGTTGTATGCCATAAAAACCTGGAATGGACTCTGTCCTGTACTTCTGTTCACTGAGTCGTTATACACAAACTCTGTCTGCGGCAATATATTGTCCCAACTGCTGTGGTGCTCTGTCACCAAGATTCTCAGCAAATCTCCCAGACTTCTATTTACCACTTCTATCTGTCCATCCATTTGAGGATGATAAGCTGAACTAAATGACAAGTTAGTTCCTAGCTTCTTCCATAAGGTCCTCCAAAAATTCCCTATGAACTTTGTATCTCTATCCGAAACTATGCTCCTTGGCAAGCTGTGAAGTCGAATGACTTCTTTGAAAAACAGGTTCGCGATGTGAGTCGCGTCACTGGTTTTCTGACATGGGATAAAGTGTGCCATCTTGGAAAATCTATCCACCACTACAAAGATGGAATCAAATCCTCTTTGCGTCCTTGGCAACCCCAATATGAAATCCATGTTAATTTCATCCCATGACCTCTCAGGTATGTGTAATGGTTGATAAAAACCTGCATTCTGCTTCCTTCCCTTCGAATGATGGCAAATTATGCATCTGTCTACAAATATCTTGACCTCTGATTGCATCCCTGGCCAAAAGTATGATTTGCTTAGCTTTGTGAATGTTTTGTCATGACCGAAGTGTCCGACCAATCCTCCACTGTGTTTCTCCTTCAGCAAGTTCTCCCTCATGGAGCATTTTGGAATACACAGTTGATTGCATCTGAACAACAATCCTTCCTGGATCATGTATTCTATCCACGGGCTTCTATCTCTGAGAATTGGATTCTCAGCTGCTTCATATTCCTCCTGAAAATCTGGATCATCTCTGTACATGTCCTTGAGATCATCAAAACCCAATGTTTTGACTTTGAACTCCTGCAACAACAAACACTTCCTCCTCTAAGCATCAACAACTTTGTTAGCAGTTCCATAAATATGTTTAATTACAAAAGTGAAATTTTGCATGTATTCCACCCATTTTACATGTCTCTGATTCAACTTTTCCTGTTGAGTCACAAACTGCAGTGCACGGTTATCACTGTACATAATAAATTCTTTAGGAATCAAATAATGCCTCCACTTCTTCAATGCCTGTATGATGGCATACAACTCCTTATCATATGTGGAATACTTCACCTTTGCTTCATTCATCTTCTCACTGAAGTACGCTATCGACCTGTCTTCCTGACTCAAGACTGCCCCTATTGCAAATCCGCTTGCATCACATTTCACTTGAAATGTTTTTCGGAAATCCGGCAACACCAGAACAGGTTGTTCTGTGATCTTCCTCTTCAACAAATTGAAACTCTTTTCACCTTCTTCAGTCCAGTGAAAATATTTATGCCTTTTCTTCACTGTATCCATCATCTCTACACTAATTCCACTGAAATTCCTAATGAATTTTTGGTAGAAACTAGCCAATCCATGGAAACTTATCACCTCAAAGATATTTTTCAGTGATGGCCAATTTTTGATTACCTCCACCTTATCTGGATCCATCCTCAACTCATTTGCCAAAATAGAAAACCCCAAGTAGATGAGTTCTGTCTTCATGAATGAGGACTTCTTCATGTTTATCAACAACTTCTCCTGCTGCAATTTTTGTATCACTATAGCCAAATGCTTCAGATGCTCTGCTGTTGTTTTACTGAAAACCAGTATGTCATCCAAATACACAATGACAAATTTCCCGATGAACTCCTTCAGGACTTCGTTCATCAACCTCAT
>JZKD02S1769504.1:288870-300556 GCA_000966675.3 Picea glauca | reverse complement strand
TTGTAGGTTCTTACATGAGGTGACTATGAAGGGGAAAGTCTTCACGGTACCTGGAATTGACGTTGACCAAAATCACTCGGGCTCCTTGGAGGGTATACCCACGATTATGTGTGGGAGATTGCACCTGGGTGTAAGTCCGTTAAGCAGGCCGTCAACGTAAATTTTCCACCCTAGCCCAGCCCCTTCTCATTTCATTGTTGCGACGTTGGATTTCATCACCAACTAGTGGCTTCATAATTAGAAGGTCTTGTTTGCTTTGTGTTGCTTCCTAGATTTTTTTTACTAGCATGTGTTGTTTATTTCTCGAAGTTGACCATAGGATTTTCTTCGTGAAGTTTGTCACTCATTTACAATAGCTCCTCCACGTCGTTCACATAGAATGCAGGGTTTATCTCCAGAGCATCTAGATGGTTCTCAACCCTTGCCTACAAGCACACCTGAATGCTCTCCTCGACAAAGTGTAGTCACAGTCGCCACCACACCACAAGTGGAACGAACTGACTCTCTAGAACATTTTCGAATTACAAATACTCGAGAGGACTTTTGACTTCACCCCAATTCTGAGAGACATTTTATGTGAGCGAACTCTTCTGGAGACTTAATTGTTGTGTATTCTGGATCTCCAACAGGACCTAGGGAACAAGATCCTTTTTGGTCTACGGGCGTTTTTCGATGGGACATTTTTGGTCCAGGTTCACTTGTGATTTCTGAAATCAACCCACCTGTGATTTCCGAAATATCTAGTATAGAGACAGTACTGTTGACTACCTCTTATCACTTTACCGTCCTTGCTGAAATGGCCCATCTCACAGCTACTACGAGTGTTCCAACCGGGTTTACTGCAATTAGTCTTGCTCCCATCAACACACTGCGAACGCCCAATGTCACGCCGACACTACCACCCGGATACCGTGCATTGAATGCTTCTATTCCTACTCCTGCGCAAACTCCATCCGGCTCTCCTGGTGGTCCTTCTTCTTCTGGGCACTCTCTTCCCAGTTTTATTTCAACACTCCCTCAATTTCCTTTTTGAGGACATTCTTCGTCTTCCACTAGTATTCATAATCCTAGTGGCACTTTTCTGTCATTCACTCCAGATTACCAGTTTCTGGTTGGTGGACAATTTCACCAAGGTGGTATAACTCAACCCCCTCTCGGCGGGCAAATCCCACTTGGAACACAACCTCCAATTGGAACACCACCTTCGATGGGAGGACCGACCTCACCCTATGGGAAAAACATACCTCCCTCCTTGGCCCAGTATTGGAATCAATTAATACAACATCCTCCTCAATCGACTGGGGGGAAACAGTTTCTAGCTGTGTCAGTAATACCCCCTAGTGTGGGCCAACCATATCCCAGTTCGTTCAATCCCATTTGGGGGGAGAATGCTCAAACTCAAGCCCCTGTTCCAGGGTATAATCCTATGAGCTACTATCCTCTCCAACCACCACCGAATCTGCCTGGGTCTTCACATTATATGCAGACTGCTTATGGTCCTACTGGTTTTCCGACAGGGCTTCCTCCCCAAAGCCACTAGTACCCATAGGTGAATCGACAGTTACCCTTTCTTGCCACTTTGGATCTGCCGGATTTGTCCAGGATTTTAAATGATCCTATTCATCACTCTCCCCAATGGCCTGTTATACCAGCCAAGCTTCCATCGGACATTCCTAAATTTGATGACAAAGCGGGAGAGGACCCAAACAATCACGTTATGACTTTTCACCTATGGTGTTCATCCAACTCGTTGATGGATGACTCTATTCGTTTACGTCTTATTCAACGAACCCTTACAGGTTTTGTTGCGAAGTGGTATATCGAATTTCCATGAAGTTTCTTCTCGGACTTCAACACCCTAGCTATGGCTTTCCTTACGCATTACCAGTTACCAATCCGTTATGACACGGGGAATGAGATTTTGACTTCCTTCAAATAGAACAAAGGAACTCATATATCTGATCACATATATGAGTGGCGAAGGATACAACGTCTCATTAAACTTGAGCTCCCTAATCAATTGCTGGCAGAGTGGTTCACAAAATCATTTGTGAACGACATCGGTAAAGATATTGCCATGGGTGGCGTAGTCACGGAAGAGCAGGATATAAGTCATGCTCAATATATTGACCTCGTTTACTCACAAACGGGAACCCTTTATGATTTACTACCTGACTTACCTCGTCCTAATACTTCCAGCACTTCAACTACTCCAACTGCCTCGCATACAGCTGACGATGTGATTGGATCTTCCTAGGCCCAACCACATTCTGCCTCAAGCACAAATCCCAAATCTTCTTCTTCCAATGTTCAAAATGCTTCGTCTCCTGCCCCTCCCACCGGCAAGACTTCAGAGGTAAATGCAGTTCAATCTACCCCTGCCGGTAAAAACAAATCTAAAAAGGGAAGAGGTAAGAATAAGGAGGGCAAAAATAATCAAGCAGAGCAAACCAAAAATACCCCTATTGATGATTGAGATAAGCGCAAACCACGATACCCTTGCCTTATCTGTGGTGATGATCACTACATGAAGGATTGTCCATGACATGCCGAGGTCACTAAGTTCATTCAAGGAGCTCCAAAAACACCTGCAACGACTGTTTTGTCCCAACCCTTCCCGTCTCAACAACAGGCTCAGTTGGTCATTCACGACCAACCCTCCTCTTCTACTACATCATATGTTTTGATGTGTACGGGTGATTCTAAGTAGAACAACGTTGCACTCACTACTTGAGCCAAAGATTATTCTCCATCTAAGGAGAAGGTTGATGATTTACCCCCTTCCTTGGTACAACCCTTTCCCATGACTCCACCTACCAATGGTCCTCTTCATCTTGAACGATCAAGCCTCGACACAGTTCTGCGAGCCATCCCCAAAGGGTGTCGTTCAGAATAGGCTTTCAATCCTCATGCTCGTGCTACCCAGAACTACAACATTGTTGAAGATCTGGCTCAAGCACCCTCTGTGATGTCAGCCCTTGAAGTCCTTCAAACTTGTCTCGCACAATGAAAGGCACTGTTGAAAGCTATCGGTGGAATTGATCCGAGGGATACGAATTTAATAATCTTTGACTTGGAAGATCACATTCCAAGGTTACCCCCTCAACTTGTGTTCCAAATCCAAGTGGTTGTCTCTGACAAAAACATTTGCCAAACCGTTATCGACGAGGGTGCCTTGACGTGTGTCATGTCTCTTTCTTACTGGAAAGCGATTGGCTCTCCTTCCTTGAATGAATCCCATAACACTCTTAAAGCCTTCAATGGCTCTGGTTTTAATCCCTACGGTGTTCTTCCTTCGCTGCCCATCACGTTAGAAGGAAAAACGGTCCAAGTCGAAGTGGAAGTCTTTGATGCTCCCCTTGATTACAATCTTCTGCTTGGCCGTAGCTGGATCGATTCCATGCGCGCAGTTGTCGACTCTTTTCCATGTGGTACGTTTCCCACATCAAGGTAAGTTTGTCACCGTCGATCAACTAGCCTTCTTCAATTCCGATACCTGTAATGGAAACGTACCATTTATCACTAAAACCCCACCGGGTTATGAGAATGTCGGTGTAGGCCTCCTCAAGGACTCTTCGTTAATGGGTACTTTCCCCATTCCACCGCCCGATGTTCCACGCTCGTTTGTTGCTTCCATCAACATGATCTCCACCTTGACTCATGAACTTCCTGCGTCTCATGACCCCTGGATAGTCCTTGACCCTGGAGATAATCTTCGTTTCGATGACAAAATGTCGTTAAGTCCAGTTGAATCTGCCTATCGGGCCATTCAATCGGCAACACCTTCTACCCCTTCTCTTGGTGAGTTGTCTCCTGATCCTTTTCGTGTTATTTTTCCCATTGACGAGATGATCATGTCTATCATGGAGGACACCCCTTGGGATGATGGGCATCATCGTTCCATCCTCTTTCTGGAGAAACAAACCCTTGAGAACTACCAATGGATTTCGACCCCATCAACCATTGTCTTCATCTCGACCGTTCCCGAGTCTACACACGATGTGTTTTTCGAAGAGAACTTAAGAAATATCTCGCCCACTATTCCCATTGACATATCCGTTAAACCTGGAATCGTCGAAAATGTCCATATTGGAGCTTCGTGTTCCCTTGACGAAATAGTCACCTATACGTCCCTTTTCAAAGAGTTTAGTGACATCTTCTCCTGAAGCTACGAAGAAATGTCGGGTATCGACCCTGAGATTGTGATACATGATATCAAGACATACCCCGATGCTAAACCCGTCCGACAACGCCTTCGTCCAGTTAACCCATGTAAAGTGGCTACTATAAAGCTCGAAGTCGAGAAACTTCTGAAAGCCAGCTTTATTTATCCGGTGGCTCTCACAGACTGGGTTTCCAATCTTGTCCCGATTGACAAGAAACAAGGCACAATTTGTGTATGCGTTGATTATAGGGATATCAATAAAGGTTGTCCAAAAGACAACTTTCCTACCCCTTTCATCGATCAGATTGTCGATGACTGCACCGAAAGTGAAATCTTCTCTCTCATGGATGGTTTCTCCAGATATAATCAAATCAACATTGTTCCCGAGGATCAACATAAGACTACTTTTATTTGTCCTTGGGGTACTTTTTCCTATCGGAAACTTCCTTTCGGTCTCAAGAACGTTGGCGCAACTTTTCAACGCGCTATGTCTTATGATTTCCATGATATCAAGAATATCGTTCAACCCTATTTGGATGATTCACCCGCTCATTCAATGCGCAGAGTCGATCACCCAACCCACCTCCGGGCCATTTTCGTTCGCTGTCGGTTCTACCGTATACGTTTAAATCCTCATAAGTGCGTTTTCTGTGTGGAATCCGACCGTCTTCTAGGATTTATCATTTTGCTTCAAGGGATCCAGGTGGATCCTTTAAAGGTTGAGGCGATCCTTAATATCCCTCCTCCTTCTACACTTCGCCAGTTGCAAAGTTTGCAGGGGAAAGCAAACTTTCTTCGTCGTTTTATCCCAAATTACGTCGAGATAACTCGTGGATTTATGCGGCTATTAAAGAAGGATTCAGAGTTCGTCTATGATACCATTGCCAACAATTCTTTTGAATCTTTGAAATTGTCCCTAACACGTGCTCCACTTCTCTTCCCCCCCGATTACAGTCGTGATTATTTCCTTTATCTTGCTGCCTTGGAGTACACTATTGGTATGGTTCTCGTTCAAGAGGATGATGCTAACGATGAACATGTTATTTACTACTTGAGTCAAAGTCTAACGCTTACTCAAATCAAGTATTTACATGTTGAGAAATTGGCCTTAGTTTCCGTTCAAGCCGTCCAACGCTTCCGACACTATATCCTCTCACGCAAGACTACGATGATTTCTCATTGCAACCCTATGCAACACATTCTGACACGTCAATTGCTAGGGGGAAAATACTCCAAATGGATTGTGATACTCTAGGAGTTTGACTTGGAGTTCGAACGTGCTAAGTCCAAGAAGTCCTTAGTTTTTGCTGAGTTGATATGCGAATTTTCCCATTCTGCAATGGAAAATGTAGCAGCTGATTCATTACCCGATGAATCTCTTTTCCTTATTAGCACTAATGATCTTTGGTACGAAGATATCATTATATATCTCCAAACCCAGACTTTCCAACCAAGTTTGTCTAGTACTGACCGACGTCGCATACGCTATCAAGCTCGTCAATACATTATCCTCGGGGATACTCTTTATCGTCGGGGGATTGAATATATTTTTCAATGTTGCCTAACGTTCGACGAAGCTGAGAAAAATCTGAATGACTACCATTTTGGAGCATGTGGTGGTCATATGTCTGGGTATGTTATTGCCTAGAAGATCTTACGCGCAGGGTATTTTTGGCCTTCTTTGTTTAACGACTGCATCATCGCCGTTCAAAAATTCCATGCTTGCCAGACCTATAATCATAAGATGCGGTCACATCCCACTCCTCTTCACCTTGTGGTCTCAGTTGGTCCCTTTACGAAATGGGGCATCGATTTCATGACATGTTACTCTCACTCGGCCGGGGGGCATGGTTACATCATTGTAGCCGTTGATTACTTTACGAAATGGGCCGAGGCGATGCCGACATTTGACAACATTGGAAATACCACAGCTTTATTCATTTTTAATCATGTCATAGCTCATTTTGGTGTTCCCCAAGCTATCTTCACCGATCACAGTAGCCACTTCAGGAATTTTATGATGTCCGAACTTACTGAAAAGTTGGGTCTTCGCCATGATAACTCAACACCCTATTACCCACAAACCAACGGCCAAGTCGAAGCAATTAACAAAGTTCTCATAAATATGCTCCGATGAATGATAGGGATTCATAAAACAAGTTGGCACACAATGTTGTTTTTGGCATTGTGGGTGTACCGGACATCCGTCAAGTCCGCTACTGGGTTTACACCTTTTCGATTAGTCTATGGTGTGGAAGCCATTCTCCCTATTGAATGCGAGATACCCTCTTTAAAACTAGTTTTTGAACTCCTACCCAACACTTCTGCTGAGGAAGAACGTCTATTGTATCTTATGTGATTAGACGAAACTCGACACAACGCTACCCTAGTCATAGAAGCTCAGAAAAATCATGTCAAGGCCCAATACGACAAACATGTCAAGCCTTGCATTTTCTCCAAAGGTGATATTGTTCTTCTCTATGATCAGGATCAAGATATGCTAGGGGTTGGAAAATTCAAAGCCATGTGGCGAGGTCCTTATATCGTTCGACGAGTTTTGGAAAAAGGAGCTTATGATTTAGTAAATTACGATGGTATCCCTTTGAGTGAACCCAGGAATGGGTTGTACTTGAAGAAGTAGTATGCATAAAATCATCTGTGAACAAGTACTTGTATTTTTATTGTATCATACTTCTTGTGTGTTACTATAGCTTGCTTTTGTCGTTATTTGGTCTCTGCCCTTATGTGATTTTGTGTTTGATTTCCAGATGTCAGAGTCTTTTCTACCCTATGTTGGCTTCGCTGATGGTGCTAGACGTAGTACTCAAAACCTTGCTTCCACTACATGGGCAATTTACACCTCTACAAACGAACTTGTCTCCTTACGAGGTGTGTGCCTCGACCGTGCGACCAACAACATTGTAGAGTATAACACCGTTATTGAATTATTGGTTGATGCTATCTCACTCGAAATTCGTCATTTGGTTGTGCGACTTGATTCGCAACTTGTAGTACTACAGTTAAGTAATGTCTATACTATTCAAAGTCATACTTTGTTACAGGTGTATTTGCGAATTCGCCTCTTGGAACGTTATTTTGATTACATCGAATATCAACATATTCCTATATGTCTAAATACATTAACAGATGCATTGACTAATTATGTATTAAACAAACATTTGAATCATTTATAAATAAATCACATCAATTCACACAATACATGATAAACTGGTAGAAGCCATCTGTATATATAACGATCAAAAGAGTTTTTTACAAAAAGTTTGTCCGAAGACCAAAATGTCAAAATCTGAAGCTCATAGCTTCTACAAAGTGACGTCATGGATGACGTTCACAGTAACACATGACTGCCCAGGCAACTCTACGGAGAAGTTGACTCATGGACCCTGACACTCCTACAGTATGACGCTGATCGCATCGTGGAACCTCTTCAAGAGGCATGTCTAGAATATTTGCGGTCAGGCCCTCTAGATATTGTTCCACTACTTGATAATCCTCGGCATATTGTGGCGCTGCCGCTACCTCTCCTCACCGTTGAATGGGAGAAGTACCTGGAGGTCTTTAAGGTCCAACATTTGTGACATCAACAATGATTTTGTATTTAGTCTTTGGACAAACATATAAAACAAAAACATTTGAATATGATAAAAAAATCACAAAAACATTTAAAAAGAAAAAAATGTGTGTACTTCTTACCAAGTTCCCCCCACTGAGCATCCTCTGGCAGTACTAAGTCTGGATCTCCTTGGAAATCCAACCCAGCATAAGCATAGTCATCAACCATCAACATTTGTGGTTGAAGCCAGTCAAAGAAGGTATCATCGTACCTGATGATCGGTCCAGCTATGTGTCGGGCCATGAGCTGACACCATCTCAACATTCTTGGATCCCTGGGAGCCGATAAATTCCACTCCACCTGCAATCTCAGTAATGGAACCCTCTCAAGGAAGAAGGACACTAACAAAGATCCGTACCCGAATTGCTTCAGGTTTCCTTGTTTGCATTTGGTCAACTGTCTTTTTATGCTACGAAGCATTGCATCTGCCCAGTTGAAAACCCAAGGTTCAGTACACTCAATAGCATACTGGAAGTAACTCTATAACGCCATGTGAGGAGTGGAACTCCTATCCATCCAAGCTATGGTGAATAGGATAGTACGGAGGGTCAAATCTCGTACCCCCCAAACAACTACTTTTCCTTTCTTTCTCTCTGCCTCGGGAACACAGTGTAAATGACAATACTCACTCATGGGCATCCCACCACCTCTTCTACCAGTCAGGCTCACGTAGTGCCCACGCCATGACAGTCCAGTCAAAAAGTAAATTTCCTCAATATCTAAGGACAGTGTGTGGACCCCCACATGAAATACCTGCTGATTGGGATCCCACATACGCACCAGGTACTCTAATAACCTGACTTGGGCCCTCATGCCCGGGATACGAAAGTACTTCAGGAGGCCACAGTTTCTCAAAGCAGCAATAGTAGGTGGATGATTTCCGACAATTGCATTGTCTTCTTCGTGCTCCCTTTCATGCCATTCAAGAACCATTTTGATGGCCAATTACCTGCATAGGAAGTACAAAGAGAAGATTAGCAACTATATTCATGATTTGGGTATCTTTCATTGGGTAAATTTTTAAACACTTTTTGAGTTTTGCGGTTCTCGCAGGTGCCCTTTGTGCACAGTGTCAGAACCTCGCAGGCTGTTGTGGGCTCACCTGCGAGAATGACCCATTCTCACAAGTCCCGTGTAGCCCACCTACGAGAATGGTTGAGCGCAAGTAGGGCTCATAAAATCAACTTAAAAATGAATTTTTAACCAATGAAAATGCAAAATGAAACCATGAAAGAGTATAAGATGAAGAGCCTACCTCGCTGTCGCTGACGTTTTGATGAATGGACGCTCGTAAATCCCGCAATCTGATGCCAAACTTCAAGGGTAAAAGAGGGGTTTGTGAGTTCAAATAGTGGAAAAGTTAAAATGATATGGTAAAAAGAGTTTTTACTCCTTTTTATTTACTTTTACTATGTCATTTGGTTTTTTATGATTATTTATCTATTAAACCCTAATCCCTAATGTCTTTTTGAGTGTAACTTTTGTAGGCATAACAACTTTGATGGTCAAATATAGGGATGCGGACATGTTTTTCTTTGTCATCGCGTGTTTTTTATGGTTTTTGTATAAAACCTTGAGCATGGTCTTTGTCCGTTCTTGCGCTCGAAAATACATGAGAACGCGATTGAGCATACTTTTATCACTTTTCGGGCTCAACAAAGTTATACGAAAAAGGAACCCCCCTAGAGTCCTCTTTAAGCTCTTTTCAGACTCTCTAAACATGAAAAGATAGCCGAGCGACCTTGCTATTTTCACGGTCGATAAAGTATCTGAAGTAAGCATCTGGTGAGCGATAATTTATCTCTTTTTTGGTCTCATCCAGACTATTTTACGAAAAAGGAATTGAGAGAGTTCTCTTTTAAGTGTTTTTCCAGACTCTATAATCATGAAAAACCTTCAAGTTTTCTATCTTTGGACTCATTAAACAAACATCGACAAACCCGTAATGGGACCGAACCACTCCTTCTTAGGGTTCGTTAAACATACTCCGAAGGATAAGCTTATATCAACAAGCATATGTTATCCTCCTCAAGCTTGCGTAAAAATGAAGAGGCACTTGCCAGAAATGGTGGGGGAAAATTTGGGAAAGGGATATGTTTTCATCTTCGTATTGATTGGCATTAAATGTCGCTCTTGAACATGACAACCCCTATTCATTACATTTGAAGCCGGTTTGGGAAATCCATTTGTCTCTCATTCGATTTGCTACAAGGTCATTCCCTGTGTCGTCTTTGAGTCAATGCTGCCAAATCATTGGTTGTGTCATTCATATGTTCAAGAGAAGTCCATTTGAAACCTCTATTGAATCAACCATCTGCATTTGTCTATTCTCTCCATGTCGGCCTTCCCTGTGTCCAGTTCAATTTACATCACACTTTGTTTCACCTTCAAAATCTGTTACTCATTTTGTGTCATTGATGGGGGATACATCAAGGCCCTCCTGTGACGAGTTTTGTTCCATCGAATTTAGCTCATTATTTGGAATCAAGACTTAGAAATTCTTTGGTACCTTGGATATTGCATGCCTCAATGACAGGTTTCCTCGCTTTCGATAGTGGGTTTCCATCATTGACCCTTGATCGAAAGATTCCATCAGATGTTCGACTTCAACTCATTCATTCACACTCAATGGATTGTACTAGAGTACCTTGGGAGTCATTGACATCAATGGTGATTTACCTCGCACTTGTTAATGGTTTCATCAATGACCGGTAATCAAGTGGTTTCTGCCATGTTCAACTTCAACACATGTAATCACATGGTTAGATTCGTACTTTGGGTGACGATATTGAAGACCCTGGACATTATCTCTTTGTCCAGGTTGCGATGGAGTATGTATAATCTGTGACACATAGATCCACTGTGTATGTCTCATGGCTATGTCGTCTCAATTTGAATTTTATCGCATAGATCCACAGTGTATTCCTGGTGGCTATGCTATATTTTGACGGCATGGATCCACAATGTATGATTGGTGGCCATGACCCATGTCTACGATGTCATCAGTCTGTGATCTGAATATGGGAATGCCTACCTCATAATTGATATATATGATATTTTGCAGATGCTTGGTTGTTCGTAGGTTTCCGATTAGGTGTGCTCCTGGTTTCCGACACACACATGCAGCTTACAAAGTCTTTCAGCTATCATTGATTCCAACCTCATACTTTGGGGGGCATTCTGTTACCCATGATTCTGTTCGTCATGATGATGTATTGATGATGGTGTACTCAGGCTCTTCATAAGAACATTCTCCTGAGAAATGTTACTTTCATCTCTTCCCATAAAACTCATTTTTGAAGAAGGTTCGCAGGCTGCTAATATATTTGGGTGCGAGAATGACCCATTCTCGCAGGCTTCTTTAAGCCAGGGTGTGAAATTCTCACACTGTGTTGAATAGACAGGGTGCGAACTCTTCCTAAAGCATGGAAAAAGATGAATTCTCGATGTTTCTATAAGGGAATCTTCTAGAAGAATGGGTTGGCATTCAAATGGTTATCCTTGTACTAGATTCCCTGATATTGCGGGATCATTCTTATCCAAGTAACTATCTCATTCTCTCCTATATATTGAGGGAATTCTCATGGAAAAGGTTAAGCAAGATTCATTGGAGAATTGGTGAAAGAATTGTGTGAAGGACTTAGCCTAAACAATAGCTTGGAGACTCTAGCAAGTCTATCAAGAGGATTTGATCTTCTTCATACAAGGATTGAACAAGTGTGTGTGTTAGAGCCAAGAGCCATCGAAAGGAATCTTGTGACATCAAGGCGACCAGGTTGTAATATTTACTTTCAATCAATATGATACAGTGGCATGTCCCTTTCCCATAAAGCTATTCTCACTTTATTGTGTAATTCCTTGATCATACACATAAGTTGACTGTTGAA
>JZKD02S1769504.1:220585-277388 GCA_000966675.3 Picea glauca | reverse complement strand
TGAGAGGGGGGGGGGGGTGAATCAATTGTTACCGTGCATAAACAATTATGCTTCTTTTAAAATCTTTACAAGACACTCAATGATGATTACAATAATGCAGGGAAATAAACAATGGCACATTCAACATCAGTCACATATATGATAAACATAGAGACAAATATTTCCCAAGGAAACCCATACAGGGTAAAAAAATCTTCTTCTTTATATGATAAGTAGTATTTACATCCTTTACATTATCATACATATGAGCACCAACTCATTGTGAGGCTACAACCTCTATTTTGCAAGCTGCAACTTGTTGAGAGCACCAACTCTCTGTTTTCTCTAGCACCCAGTAGAAGGAAGCACCAAATCCCTTGTTTCTTGAGCACCAACTAGAAGGAAGCACCAACTCCCTAGTTTCTCTAGCACCAACTAGAAGCAAGCTACAAGGTTTCTCTAGCACCAACTAGAAGGAAGATACAACTCCCTGTGTTCAAGCACCCACTTGAACCTCTAAGGACACCAGTTCTCCCTAGCACCTCCCTACCACCCTGGATTATAAATATGAAATACTGAAACCTATTACAGTGATATAGTGTTCAATAACAACTTACCAGTCTCATCACTGTTCTGCAAGATTTTGCTACTCAGTCTTCCTCACTGTCTTCCTGCATGCATTCGCTGCCCATTCTGTTCTTTTGCCTTTTTTTCTCTGTGTGCCATTCCCATTCAATGCACCTTTTGTTTCCTATCCATTTCAGATGCTACACCACCCCTTTACTTCTTCACACCTGCATTACTTCACCTCAGCAACAACAACCTCATCACTTCTCCGTGTTGTGTTCTTATAGCTTCTATGCACCTTGTGCATGCAATATGCATAATGCTTCTGCATCTCTTCACAGTGAGTTCTCTGTCTGATCATCATTACGACTTCTCAACTTCTCTGGTAGTTTTCCCACACGTTCAACATCACTGGATGTCATGATGAGCTTCCTCAACCTCTCCGGTAGTCGAGACTCTACATCTTCTCTAGCATAGTCGAGCTTATACTTTCTGTTTTAGTTACAAACTTCAACGCTCATCCACTTGTCAGTCCCTCTAAGAATCGTCTTCATTCACTGGAAGAAGCTTGGATACCCTTCAGCTCCTCTGGCGATCAAAAAGAGGTCTCTTCGAATCTTCTGGTAGAGACCAGCAATGGTTTCTAGCAGTTAGACTGCGAGGAGAAACATTAGCCCTCCAATCATGCCCAAAATCCCCTACACCATTGGATTGACTTCATGTGATCTTCCGTTGATTTCGCCAATTCACATTTCGGTATTTCGGGATCCCCAGGGTAAAGATTTGTTACACTCCATATCCTGATCCCCAAAAATCCGAAAAGGAGCTTGTCTATACTAGCTCCTTCCCCCATGAGACCACAGGCGGTGACCACCGACTAGTTTGAAACTATATATCGCAAATTCGCATTTCAAGATTTCGGCGTTTCTGTGGTGAAGTGTTCTTGACACTTCCAAGTTCCGGTATCCAAAACTCTGAAATGGAGTCGAATCAATGGTTCACATTCCTGATGATTCGACGGTCCAGATATCTTTGCGATTTCGACATTCTTATGATGAAAAAGTCTCAAGACTTGACCCCTCCATTTCCCGATATCCGATACTCTAAAAAAAGAGTCGGATCAAGGATCCAAATCAAACCTTGAATGGATGGCTGAGAATGTTTCGCGATTTCGCATATCGCAAATTCGAGAGGTTAGGGAACCCCATTCTTTTGACTCTCCAGTTAGCGAAATGACAATCTTTTGCCACGTGTCCTCTAGACCCAACGGTCTAGATCTTGTCGTGATTTTGACTCTTCACGGGCCTTCATCATGTCTGATCAACGATTCAGATCAGTCCTCAATATGATGGTTAGGATTATTTCACGATTTTGCATATCGTGATTTCGATAGGTTAGGGAACCCCATTCCTTTGACTCTCCAGTCAATGAAATAACGATCTTTTGCCACGTGTCCTATGGACCCAACGGTCCTGATCTTGTCGTGATTTCGCATATCACGGTTTTGGGGTTTGCGACTTCGGGACTCCCATAGTAGGAGTTCTTGACATATCCATCTCCCGATTTATGAAACTCCAAAGTGATCGGACAACTCACATAACCCCTTGAGAGGGACGGTTGACGATATTTCGGTGTTTCACAATTTGTGATTTCGGGACTCCTGTTGTAAAGAACCTTGACATTTCCATCTCCCGATATCCGAAATCTCGATAGCCAAAATTATGAAATGGAGTTGGACCACCGCTTCGATCTTGCACTTTAAAGAACGTGCAGGTTCTCCTGGATCCAATGATGGTCGGACCCCACGCTCAGATCTAACGCCCAAGATCTGTCCTCCATCTACACGCTCATCCCTGGTGCACACCTATGCACTGCGTTTGACTCTGAGCTAATTCCTCCTGAGCTAACTTTGTTCTTGTTTTTCCATCGATGCATATTCTGATCTTGCCATCAATGACAAGCACACTTTTCCTGTTAAACATGCCAACAATCCTCTGCACTATCTCTTCTGATCTTATCAAGCTTGCTCTGCAGCATCTTCCCAAAATACTTCTAGTGCCCGCCTGGAACATTCTTCCTATACTCAAGCCATAATTGTTGTTGTACTTGCCATCAATGACAAGCATACACTTCCTGTAAAACATGCCAACAATAAACTGGGCGAGGGTGTCTACAAAAAAACTAAGAGCACGAATTGTAAGAATTAAATGATTAATTGTGGAGAATATTTATTTAACAGTAGTGAACAACTAATTGTTTTATTACAATCAATTTTAATGATGTTATGCATTACAGGGAAATACGTTCAAATCCTCGATAGTGGTCAAGAAAGAGTTGTCCATGAAGTGGCCATTGATAAGTAGGCCCTTCATACCTGAAAAGAGGAATTCCCAAAATTTGGTCCAGAGTCACTTGATAGTTAAGAAGATAACAAGAGATTCAATTGCCATAACATGGAGTGTTGGAGCTAATAGACATCCTTGCTGAATGGATCAAAACAACCTTATCTCCTCATACTTGCACCTATTTATAGATAAACATGATGAAACTCGGTAAAGAGGGTGTCTACACTTTTGATTATTATTGGAATAAACCAAAGGTCTTTACCATGTCCACAATGAAGAGCCACTCAACCCAATTATAGGATTTTCAAATTCAATTCCATTCCTCAAAACATTCTATCTTATCTACACACATGGTATAGTCTTGTCTTTTTTTTTATGGTTTTTGAAGTTTGAACAATGTTTAATATAAGGACTGTTGGCATATGTGAAATTCAGATTCATGAGTGCATTATACAGTTTTCTTGATGGATCAACTGACAATGCCAAGTTTGAGGATGAATGTCGAGCAATCATTGGAACACAATCATATATGTTGTTTACTTTGGATAAATTGACTTTCAAACTTGTAAAGCAGGCATAGTTGGGATAGAATATTTTTTGGTATAATTCTTAATGTTAAACCCTATCAGAAGTTGAAGTATTTCCATTGCTAACTTAATCATTTTGGTTACAGCTGCAAATAATTGCATCAGATGATATAGAAAACAAGTTGTTTTAGTTAGAATTGTATGAGAGATCAAGATCACCTTCAAGGTTTATTGATGCAATTTACCATGTGAATGCTTGCATGTTAATGCATGGTGAAAATATTTATCGATTTGAATTTGTAAGTTTTTTCAACTGGTCTGCAATATTAAAGTCAAGATTGCTAACTTTTAGTGGAACTCTCTGCTTTTTTATCCAATATCTTTCTGAGAGTGGCATACATGTTTGTACTTGTGTCATTTAAGCTATTAACTGTTATTTTATTTCTTTGCAGTTATCTAATCCTCATCACTTGAAAATTCAACTAATGGAAGGGCTCAAGAAGCTTGAAGACATTCCTAATGCATTAGAACCTACCTTTTTCAAGTTATTTTTATAATGAATTTCTTGCAACAGATAATTACATGAAGAAAATACACCAATTCATCCTTTCAAGGTGTTGTGTCTCTTTCTATATTTATAAAATTAATTTCTATTGAAGTTTGCTTCATATCTGCTACTTGTTGTTTTTTAGAGTAGATTCACAATAGATAATGGTGTCTTTTAGAAAAATTCCCAAGTATGCTAGTGGAAAGGAAGTCATTATGATGCCTAAGGATATGAATAATGTTGGAATAGTGGATGGGCTTGAGCATAAAGTATCATGCGACACATATAAGGTTTGCAAAGTGAATATGATGCCACCAAACAATTTTATTAAGGAGCAACTGTTTTTATCTTGATTTGGCATTAGACAAACACAAGAAAGTTGTATTAAATATTTGGTCAATTTTCTTTCTAATATACTCATGCATGTAAAACCTGCTTCATATGTTTTGGACACAAAAGATTTCATGTTTCGAAAGAAGAAAAAAGTATTTGCAGAGCCATCCAAAAGTTCCAATATGATATCTTCTTGTTATCCCGACATAAGGGCATATCAGTTTCATAGATGGATTGAATCAACAATCTGGTAACATTCTAGCCTCTTTATCCTTTTTTATTATGGCTCATTAGTCTAGCCTTACAAATCTATAGAATTATTTGCATTTAAAAGGCTTCCAATATTGCTAGTGGTCAATTATCTATTCTCTACATAGTATTTATAAACATGGTACTTTGACATTTGAGATTAAATGTGGTGCTATCTAATGGCTTAGTAAATTTGTGCATTGATATGGAAATTTTGATTCTAATTTTGTTGTGTTTCTTTTAGAAAATCTAGTTTCATTATGTGTTCCTCGATGAAGGATTTTGATTGTTTTCATATGTTGTAGTGACATTTTCCTACTTCCAATGCAAAGACTGTAATAATAGGTGTGGTGCTACTGAATTCAATGGAGAAAAATCATTCTCAACTCCTTCAGTCCTTTTTTTGTACCTATGTATCCAAACAACAACAATATCAAGAATATATGATCACCCCTGGATGAACACCAAATTTTGCTAATGCAAATGATCTTATGAAGAATGAACCTCAACTGAAACACAAGGGATTTGGCCAATATATTGTAGGAAGCATTGAGTAGATTAATAGGCCACTAATTAGTGATTATCCCAAGATCCCAAAACTTTGAGATAAATAAGATAAAATCCTAGTTAATTCCCCCTAGGGAGCACTAGCTTAGAGATTCCTTATAGACACAAAGAAGATCAGGGCTAATGAAATATTGAGGAGCCTTGTACAATTTGCATGGAAAACCATCAAGCATGTGTCATTTTCCATCTCAAGAAGGTCCATGGCTACCTCATCCAAGTTTAATTCCACTTCATAAGCCTATAATCCTCATCACACATTTTATTTTTAAACCTACAGTCCTTGTCGCTATAGCGACGAAAAAGCATCGCAAATACAACATTATTGTTGCGACAAATGCTTATCATTTGTGTTTTTCCATGTACTTACGTCGCTATAGACACATATGTTTGTTTCTATATCATCGATATTGCATCGCAATATGGACGTTTCTTTGTCCCAAACATAACATTTTCCTGGCAAGAAATACTTTTCATTTGTGTTTTGTGACGTGTTGGCATCTATATAGTGACGTATGTTTGTCACAATATAGATGTATAATACAAAAAAATTGTCTATATAATGACATATTGTAGTAAAACAAAAAAATTATTCAGGAAGAAAAACAAATGGCACATGGCAGCCATTTTCCATGGATATTGCCATGATGAGTTCTTCTTTGTCGATATAGCGAGAAAAAAATATCCACGGAAAATAAAACCCGATTTCATGGCAAGTGCATTGAATAAGTGTTGCAATAGCAATGAAAAAACATGACAAATTTGGTCATATTTAGTAGTGAACACTGAAGGTGAGTTTGAAACCCCTCAATTTTCTTGAAAATGTATTGTAAATATTTATAGAAACAGATATTAAAAATAAATAGTTTTTTAATCAACTGAATGAAAATTTTAGACGCAGAGCATGAAGTCACATAACTAAAATTCCTCCTTTACATATTTGACTGCGAGCAATGGTGATTCCTTACAAATTCATCTCTTCAAAAAAATGCCTATTCCTATCTCTTTGCTAGTAAATTCTCTCTTGCACACGTCTCTCGTCTAAGTTTTAGCAAAACAATTGAATAGGGATTAGGGTTTTGTTTTAGCTCACTTTTACAAAATGAAATTCCCACATTTTTTTCCCTAATATTCCAATGTATTTTTATTACAGAAGAAAATAGTTTGTATTATAAAAACATTGTTCTCAAAAACAACAACAAGAGATTATAGAGGTTCAACAAAGTTTCAATATAAAAAATATAGACAAAAAATGCTTCCTTCCATAAGAGGATAGTATCAAACTTTAAAAATTTTCCTCTTCTACTATGCCTACTGGTATAATCCTAAAAGCGGAACCTTGTACAAACTGAAACTTGCATTGCATCGAAAATATGGAAGAGCTATAACTTTAAATCTAAGTCTACTATTCCTTGAGTGTCAATATCCCGAATTAGAGTCCATGGTTCTTACTGAACAATTACTGAAGTTGCTGCATTGTTGGATCATGAAGAACTCTAAGTGACTTTTCCTGCTAAGCAATGCCTAAGAATATGATTTTCCTTGGAGTGGGAAGCTCTGTTGAGAGGGTGTTGGGAGTAGCAAATACCACCTATAATGGAGAAGAAAATATGGGAACGAAGTAGTCTAGAACACATTGAGGAGAGAACATGAGATCACCTGCCACCACCATGAAAACCCCCAATCCTGTGTGGAATACTAAAGGGGAAAATAACCAAGGTAATTTCTGAATCCATAGCCATCCATAAAATCCAACGATGAGGCCACATCTCCACACAGGGAATGATAATCCCACATCAATAAATAATGATGGGAGAGGAGTATTGAAATCATGGATGAGAGGAAATATTGGATTGAAGGGAGCCTAGGCATGTGGGAAATAAAGGAAGGGATATCATGGGGGCACTTGGAAATTCGTGAGGGAAGGAGAGAATATGAGTCATTATTAAATTCAATAAATGGACGGGTTTGGGAAAAAACCATTTTTCATGTAGTTTTACTCGATACATAAAAGAGGGACTTTGGAGAATGAAATAAACAAAATATGGAGGAGAAACCAATATCTCTTATAGATCGGACCGTAGAATTCCCAATCCAAAGATGGAACCTTATTTGTTAATTCATCAACTCTTTTTTTTCTCTCTCTCTCAAAGTATGATAGGTGTGTTGAACTTATGCTTATACTAAGAGGGGGGGTGAATGATTATAAGATAGTTTTTACTTTAAATGAAAATTAATCAATCATTCATTAACTTTAAGACGATAAATGCATGTAAACTCAAGTCACAATACACATAGTTTAATTTGGAAACCCTGTGGGAGAAAACCACAAAAAGTTATCTTTATAAAATCTTGTAGGCACCAATCTACTAGAGACACCAATCTATTCACTTGAGAACCAGTTCAAAAATATATTGTGTAGGCACCAACCTACTAGAGACATCGATCTCTTTAGTTGAGCACCAACTCAACAAGATATTGTGTAGGCACAAACCTATTGGAGACACCAATCTCCTCAGTTGAGCATCGACTCAGTAAGATCTATATAGGAAACAATCTAATATCTTCATACACTGAGTACTTTTGACTTCACCTGCATGCTTCATATTTGATGCATTTCACACAATCATCATACCCTTAAATTTCATGCTCGAACACCTCTCCTTTCTTCATACCCCAAACATAGCTTCAAATCTTAGTAAAATTTAGCCTTCATGCCCTAGTGAATGTCATAACATCATTCCCATAATATAATTCTATATTGTAGAATCACAACCTCAAAACAACGCACTTTTCAACATCATAGACCTTGGTCCTTCATAGAACACCCCTAAAACTCCAAGAAAACTGATCTTGTGCACCTTTAGACCACAAGAATACTCCTCAGCTCCTCTTGTGCACCTTAGATCTCTTTTGCACACTTGTAATTTCTCTTCTTTATTGGACATTCTTCAAGTGTGCACATCCATCTTGTATTTATAGTGTTTCTACATCACTTATGGGGTTGGCTTGTAAAGTTGGTTGGGACGACATGACATAAATTTTTATATCTCCTCATTCCTAAGGAGTTAGAGGGAGTGCCATATACCATTGGAAAGGTCTCAAAATAATATTTTCAACCATATATCCTATGCTCCCATTTGAACTAGGTCTTTAGAGAAAAAATTCCTTCAAAGATAGGGTATCCAAACTAAGCATAAAAAATCCAAAAACAATATTTGTAACAATCTCCATATTGCAATATTTATCTTGGACATCTGTGGTATCCCCATGTCTTTGACATCAATGAAAAAAATATTTACAATAATATCCCCTTTTTCATTTATGGAAACCCTTAGTATATTCTATGATACTCCCCATGTCTGCAACGTTCCTTGTGTCTACAATTCTTCCTCTGTTTGCAACTTATCCCCCTTTGACATCAATGGAAAAAGGATGCCCCCCCTGAGCTTGTGCTTCCATTTATTGATGAGATGAGAGGGAAATCAATCCCAACTTATATCTAAGATATTCAAATGTGTCTCTAGGAAGGGGTTTGGTAAAAATATCTGTAACTTGTTCTTTGGTGGCAATGTATTCCAGTTTGACACTTTGATCGACTACTCGTTCTCTTAGAAAGTGGTACTTGATGGGAATATGATTAATATTTGAGTGCATAAAATGATTCTTTGAAATGTTGATTTCACTTGTTTTATTGCAAATGATTTGTTGAAATTACTAAGACAACTGAGAGGGGGGGTTGAATCAGTTGTTACTGTGCTTAAACAATCTTAATTCAATTAAACCATTTTTAATCTTTCTCTAAGTGACCATCAATATTATACTACATATGGACAACATAAATAATGAGCATCACTCACACATAAGATATACACAAAGACATATTTTCACGAGGAAACCCATAAAGGGAGAAAACCTCTTCTTCTTTGAAATGATAGGCAGTCTTTTAAGTTCTGTACATCATCTGTAATTGAGCACCAACTCAATGTGAGGATACTACCTCCATTTTACAAGCTCCAACTTGTTTGAGAGCACCAACTCTCTGATTTATCTAGCACCGACTAGAAGGAAGCAAAAACTCCCTAAGTGTTCCAACACCAACTGGATGGAAGCACCAACTTCCAGTCACATAGGCACCAACTTGTATAACAGAGAACAACTATTCTCCCTTGCACCACCCTGCCACCCTAGTTTTTCTGGCTGCAACCAGATGGAAGCTACAACTCCTTGTGTTCAAGCACCCACTTGAACCTCTGAGAACAAAAATCCTCCCTAGAACCTCCCTACCACCCTTATTACAAATAAATGATTGAATAACCAACAACACAGATAAATCAATTCTTACCACTTCTTCACTATTCTGCAATTCTTCTCTGCTACACTATTCTTCAGCTCTGTTCATACTTGGCTTGATTTGATGTCTCTTTCTATCTGTTCTTTCTCTGTACTTCTCATGCTTTTTGATATGTGCACATTCTGTTCTCTTCACCTTTTCTCTTCTGTTCAACTTCTGTTCCTTATCTCTGAGCTTTCTTCACACTGCGCATACTGTAGTTTTACCTTTCTACAGTTCAACTCATTTTTCAGTCATAATAGCCAACATTGCACAGTCGTCTCATATATTCTTTTATTCATACATGCCTCAGCAACTAAATCGCCAACTGATCAAGAATCATGAATCAATTTTGCTAACTTAATCGTAACTGATCAATTAACTGTGAGGTGAAATAGTAGCCCTCCGATCATATTCAAATTCACCTGCACCATTGGATTACAAGAAACAAAATGTCTTTCACATTTCGTATTTTGGCAATTCGCGATTTCGCATGTTGCGAATTCTTGTTGCGAAGCATCTTGACTCTCCAAGTTGTGATCCTTGAAATGGATCAAGATCAACGGTCCAAAAAACTTCATAATCTGATCCCTTCTTTTCCTAATCAAACGATTGATGGTATTTCAACGTTTTTCCCTTCGAGTCTTCAAGACTCACAATAGTCCCTTTCGACATTTCACGATTTCTCATGTCACGAATTCTTGAAACTCCATGTTTCGATCCCTGAAACTCCATGTCGCAATTTCGCATTTCGGCATTTCGCGATTTCGACAATTCTTGTGATGAGATATCTTGACGCTCCATGTTGCAATCCCCGAAACTCCATGTCGCAATTTCGCATTTCGACATTTCGCGATTTCTGTGGTGAAGTGTTTTGACACTCCAACTCCCAGTAACAAAAACCTACACCAAAAGGTGTCTTTTTCATTTTGACATTTCAACATTTCGACATTCCTGTGATGAAGTGTTTTGACACTCCAACTCCCGGTATCCAAAACTCCAAAATGGAGTTATTTCCCAGTATGTGAAACTCTTTGTTGATGTGCATGTTTCAGGATTTCGGCGTTTCGCATTTTGCGACTTCGGGACTCCTATGATGAAGAGTCTCGACTCTTGATGCCTCCAACTCCCGATATCCGAAACTCTGATTTCTCGGTCTGCGAAACTCTTTGTTGATGTGCGTGTTTCGGGATTTCGGCGTTTCACATTTCACAAATTCGGGACTCCTATGATGAAGAGTCTCGACTCTTGACTCCTCCAACTCCCGGTATCTAAAACTCCGATTTCCCGGTTTGTGAAACTCCGAAATGGAGTCTTTGACATGCTCTGATCTATCGCATTTCAAGATTTTCTGCCGTGAGTTGCTTCCTTGATTCCTGGAGTTTACAGTTTTGATCTTTCCATGCAATCATTGTTGCGTTGCTGGTCTTGCCACTTTCTCTTGTTCATCATTGTCGGGCTGAGTTTGCCATCAATGACAAACAAATACTCTGCCTTATGTCTGCCCGTAATAAATATGCCAACATGATTGATATTGGTTGATCATATTCTACCTTGATATCCTTTAGTGTCTTATTCATCCAATAACTTGTGTGCAACATGTTGTTGTTGCAATGTATTCAACTTATGCTATGGATGGATAGATAGAATTTTGCTTCTTTCTCAACCATGACATTAGACAATTGCCTAGAAAGAATTCTCCTTCACTTGTACTTTTCTTGTCATCAATAATTCATACCCAATATGCATCTATATATATTGTTAGAGTGAAGTTCATGCTTCTTGAATACCACAAGCCAATGTCCAATGTTCCCTTCAGATATCTGAATATTATTTTTACTTCTTGCACATGTGTCTCCTTTGCTCAGATTGAAATCTTGCAACCAATCCTATTGGTTGTATGATGTATGGCCTTGATGTTGTCACATATAATAGGCTTCCAATCATTGAAATGTATAGTGTTTGATTTGATTCTGGAGATTCATAACCTTTGCTCAACTTACATCTTGTGATCATGAGTGTATTGATAGGTGCACAATCTTCCATTTTGAATTCATTCAAATTTTTCTTGATATATTTGGTATGAGAAATAAAAATTCCTTTGTTGGATTAAGAAATATGCAACCTTAGAAAGAATGGAAATTCTCCAAGCATGGACATCTCAAATTATTTTTTCATTACTTCTGCAAACTTTTGGCTCATTATATCATCATTACTTCAAAATATGATATAATCCATATAAACCACAAGGATTAACATATTTTCATTGTTTGTTTTGATGTATAGAGTGTTTCTGCAACTCTTTTGAAACCTTTTTGTTGTAGGTATTTTTCAAGTCTTGAATACCAAGCCTTGGGAGCTTGCTTTAGTCCATAGAGTTCTTTCTTCAGTATGCACACATGATATTTGTTTTCTGACAATTGAAATCCTTAAGGCTGTTCAATATATACTTCTTCTTATAAATTTCCGTTTAGAAAGGATGACTTGACATCCATTTGATATAATTTGAAGTTCTTGAAAAATACAAATGCCAAAATCATTTAGATTGCTTTTAATATTGCAACTGGATAAAAGGTTTCTTCAAATTCAATACCCTCAACTTGAGAATACCCTTTATAGACCAATATTGCATTATTTGTTACTATTTGTCCATATTCATCCATTTTTTATGAAGATCCATTTGGTGCCAATCACATTCTTGTCTTTTGGTCTGGGCACAAGTTCTCATGTCTCATTCTTCTCAATTGTATTTAGTTCTTCATTCATAGCAATAACCCAATGCTTATCTTCACTAGCTTGTGAAAATTTCTTGGGCTTTATTTTAGATAGCAAAGAAAAGTCCAGTCTTCTTTTACTCTAAACTCCTGTATCTATATAACCAAGAATATGATTTTATGGATGATGCTTTTGAACAGATCTGGATGGTGTCTTTGGATATTGGCATTTTACTTCTTCTTGTTCTTTCTTTTCTTCTTCCTCTTCTTCTTCCTTTTATCGTTATTTGTAGATTGTCTCCTATGGATATTCATTTGTTTATGACTTTTCCTTTTGAGGTATTGCTTGATCCACTCTTACATCAATACTGTCTACAACATTGCACAATCTTTTGTTGTATAATTTGTAGGTCTTCTTCCAGATGCATAGACAAGAAAGACACCTTCATCTGTTCTGGAATCAAAATTGCCTAAATTATCTTCATTTCTCTTTATAGATCATTTTCTCCCAAATACTTTGAAGTGTTTGACTGTATTCAGTTTACCTTTTCATAATTCATAAGGTGTCTGGATGTTGTTCACTCTAATTTATGCTCTATTCAAAATGTAAACTATTGTGCTAATTGCTTCTCTCCAAATGGTGTCTGGTAGTTTGGATTCATTCAACATTGTTCTAGCCATTTCTTGTATAATTATTTTCTTCCTTTCTACAACTCCATTTTGCTGTGGATTTCTTACTGCTGAAAAATGTCTCTTGATTCCATGATTCTCACAAAATTCATCAAATTCATAAGAGGTATAATCACCTCCCTTGTCTCATCTTAAGCACTAGGGATTTGAAAGCTTTAAACTTCTCAAATGATTCATATTTTTCTTTAGGAAATTTAATCCATGTCATTCTTGTGTTATCATCAATAAGAAACATAAAATAACTCTCACCTTTTAAATTTTGTGTTCTTGTTGGCCCATAGAGGTCTGTGTGTACAAGTTCTAATGGCTTTGATGTTGAGTACTCCTTTTTTTTTAAACTAACTCTTGTTTGCTTCTCATGCTGACATGGATTGCAAATAGTGTTGATAGGATTTGAGATCCTTGGCATATCTCTTACTACTTGTGTCTTGCTCAATTTTACTAGATTTTCAAAGTATATATGACCCATCCTTCTATGCCATAACCAAATTTAATCTACTTCTCACATACAACATTTTTCTCCTTTGACTTCCTCAAGAATGTATACATTGCTCGGGGTTCTGTTTTCATTTTCCACTAATCTTCCTGAACCTGCTTTCCTTATCTCACATCCTTTAGAATGAAACATGAGGTTGTAACCTTGATCACACATTTGACCAAAACTTATAATATTGTGTTTTAACCCTTCAAGATATAAGACATTATTTGTTTTAGTCTTTCCATTATCAAGACTAACGATACCTTTTCCAACTATCCTTCCAGAAGCATTATCCCCAAAGGTAATGTTTCCTCATTTGTCTTCCTTTAGGGTGAGAAGTTTGTTCTAATTCCCAGTCATGTGTTTTGAACATTCGGTATCAATGTACCATTGTCTTCCTTTGTCTTGAGCATACATTGCAAGTCCACATTCTTCCTTCTTTGGTTCTTCTTGCTTCCTTTTCCACACCTTTGTGTATTGTTCTCTATTCTTGGTAAGAACATATTCTTCCATATTTTGTTTAGGAAACTTTATTATGTTGCTTCTACATTCATGTGCCATGTGCCCATAGTTATTGCACTTATAACATTCAATATTGTAATAAAATAATAGAGAAAATGAATTGTAGTTTGTATCAACAAACCCATGGGAACTTTTGGTTTTGTTGCTCACATAATCATTCTTTGAGGTCTTATAAGAACCTCTATTTCTATCTCTCACATGATCACTTCTTGCATAAGTTCTACACTATAGTGCTTTATGACCAAAATTATTGCAAGAAAAACAATAGCCAATAAAGATATTGTGGTATTGTTATAACCCTAATTTGCACCATACATGCTTACTTAGCATCAGGCCATCTCAGATCCCTTCTTTGTCAAAGCACTACTGAACAACTCTTTAAAAAAACCTCTTTTATAAGGGCCCATGCGCCCTACTCCATTACTTCACACGTGTACACACTAGCTGACCTAAAAAATCCTGCGTGGACCGACAAAAGCACGAAAAAAGGAAAGTTTCCAACAAAACACACAACTTTGGGTGAGTTAACTGAAACTCCTGACCATGCATGGCTGAGGGTTTTTCCAAATACCTAGCTTCTTCTAGCCTATAAAATAAGGGTTAGGGGTCCCATTTGGAAGAGGAGAAAGAGAGTAAAGAAACTCTGCCCAATTGCATATTCCCATTGTCCCAACCCTTTAGCCATCCTTGTGCAAGAAGAGATACAAAGAAAAGAAGTTGGAGGACATTTGAAGAGGAGCCCAGGATCAGGATTCGTGGAGCAGTGGCTGGTATCGACATTTGTAAGTTGATTCATTCAAAGTTAATAATAAATAAATGCTTTTCCCGTCCCACTATACGAGTTCTTCATAGATTAGTAAATATATGTTTGAATCTCTAACCCATTAATATGTAAGTAAAATGCATGTGTAGTTTGTTGCTTGTTTTGTACGTAGGTCAATCTTGAGAGGATAGCTGCCAAAAAGAGATCAAGTGTGAAGAAGGATCGACATCGAACATCCAGAACAAGGTATGTTGGTCTAACCATGTATTTGCTGAAAAGGAATGGGGTTTAAGTCTGGGGACGGAGGTAGAAAGTAGATTTCTTTCGGTCATATCTGCATGCATAAGATAACCCTATTTGCTAGTTCGTAAGGGGATTTCCCTCACAACAGAATTGGCGACTGTACTGGGGAAGTCTCTAGAGTTCCTGGGAGTATTTTTGGGTAGTTTTAAAAGACTGGTTTTCTTGCCTGTTTTTTGAAGTTTCTGTAAAGTCTGCACTAGAAGAGAGTCTGGTTTTCCATACCAGCTATCTCTGTTATTTGCTTGACTGTGTTTTTTCAAGACCCACAGAGGTACACGCGGCCTGCATAAGGTCTACACGTGTGTACCCACACCCTACTCTCTTATAGCCCGCGTGTAAACGCTAGCTGAAGAAGTAGCAGTAGCATGTAGATTCCAGAAAATTTTGGAGGCAGTCATCCTCTTCCCTGTTAGAATCAGTAAATTTCAGGGGTTTTTTGAAATCTGTCTAAGTCTTGGTTGTTTGCAGTCTTATCTCATATTAGTTTGTTTTATGAATTTTTTCCTTACATTGTTTTCGTTGTTTCTGTTAAAGAGAGTGTCTAAGCCTTCAGGAGATCTTGGTTATCAATATCAATGGTCTCTTCCTAGTTTGGATTGTCTGTTTTTAGTTTTTCTCAGATTTTTAGAGATACACATGGCCTGTATAAGGCCATCACGCGTGTACACACCCTCTAGCTCTACACAGCTCGCGTGCACACGCTTGTTGTTGAATTGTCAGTAGCGTGCTTGTGTAGGATAGTTTTTGTTTGAGGGTGAGGCAGTCATCTTTCCCTTGACAAGAGTTATACCTCTCAAGTTTTCGAATCTCTGTCCTAGCAGTTAGTAGCTTAGGGTTGATCTTAGGCATATCTTTCTTTTTCATTTAAAAAGTTGTCATTAAAAACTTTTCTTTAGGGTTTTTAGACAAGTGTGAGAGTCATTTTTTAAGTTGCTAGGGTGTGATTTCTTGAAGTGATTCTTTGCGATCTGCGATTAGGCTATAATTGTTTTTCTTGGTTTTTTACTTGTTGGTATTTTTCCTTTTTTCTTTATCAACATTTAAATAAAAAAAATAAAATCTCTTTCATTTTCTTGTTTGGTTGAAAAGTGTGATTTTACATTAGTAGCCAGGGAAAAATCTTTGTTTTATTAAGTTCTTGATAGTTTACTTAGATCGTAAGTAGCTTGTAGTTGAGTGAAATCCTTCTTTAAGTTTGTTGATTCAAAAGATCTTAGAAAAATATTATTTTTTTTTTTTGAAAAGTTGTTGAAATTTTGCATTAAGTGAAGGTTTTTGTTTCCAACTTTTTATTCATTTTTGTCTTTCATCTTTTAAAACATCATCAATTTCACTTTCATACCCCTTGACATAAGACAAACCATAAAATTAATGCTAAATCTAAAATTTATTAGAATTTTATGTTTGTAGGGTTAACCAACTAGTTCAGGATTAGGGCCTTAGATTAGGTTGGAGAGGAAACTCTTCAAGGCCATTAAAATCAAACATTGGAGTCTGAGTTAGGGAGTGTCTAAGCCCAGTATTGTGAAATTTATCTGGGATCCCCCTCTAACACAGGGGAAAAAAACAAGGTCGCGTGCGAAAAGGTAGCGGAGATAACCCCTCCAAAGTTGGACCAATTGTAGTGGAGAACACATATAGAGGGCTTGTTTTGGGATTCCGTCGATTGCATTTGCCACGGAGATTTGTGGGTATCGAATCCATTCGAGGTCCTCATTTGTCTTCTGTACCACTTTCTTTTGATACCCTTGACAGGTTTCGGGCTTGATACCCTGCTTATTGTGGTCTACTCGATTTTCAACTGTACCCGCCTAGTGACTGTTCGCGCGTTGGCAACCTAGTTGCCTATATTTTTTAGGGACATACGCATGTGACTGCAGGGGTATACCACGATACCTAGGATAGATATCGGGCCACACTTTGTAGATTATACCCAGAGGGTGATTCCGTTTTCGAGTTTCACTTGCACCGATAAGTTTCTCTAATGTTGGTTGTTGTAACTGTTCTTCCAATTAATTTAGTGTTTGCCTGTCTTATCTTATAGGGAATTTTTTTAGTGTGTGTTACTTTTGAATGGTTAGACTACCCTAGAGTGTCTTTGATCTTCTCACATAGTGGAGGATCATGAGCTCCACCGGTCACGGAGGCTTCTTGGCCTGCCGCCGGTTATACTGGAGCCACCCCCGCCACCACTGAGGAAAAAGCTAGACCAACAAGGGTCTTTTGAAGCATCGGGGTCACAAGAAATTGTGCCTGACCAAAATCCAGAGGAATCGACTGTTTTAGACCTTGGAGCGCAAGCTTTTGGTTTGGTTGAAATCTCCACCACTGATCTTTAGGCACCTTTCATCATACCAATTCAATTTTATGAGCACTAGACAGTGTCGTACACAACAATGGAAACAAATGTTGTTACTCCTTCTGGGAATTCTTCAATTCCCACTACGGTTGTCACCACAGGAGTGCCTCTACCTCCTAACCCACTGTCATTGGTCCAATCCACCATGGTCTCGACTGCCTCTACATTGCACAGTGGTACGATCCCATCTCTGGTGGCGACCACAACCCCTTTCACACCAAGTGCGACAGGCCCTCCGTTCTCATATGGGATGCCTAGTTCAGGTACAAGTCCTGCACTTTCCTACTCCACTTTACAGACTTTAGGTCTGGGGGTAGGGAGCTCTAACACTCCTTTCAAAGGTCCAATGGGGGGAACTCATGCCCCTTTTAACGTTTTCCCTTACGGGGGAGGTCATATACCTCCTTTGTCCTCTTCACTCGGTGGATCACATCAACAATCCGCTGGGCAACCTACACACCATAGTTTATTTGGAGCGGGGAGCCAAGGACCACCTTCGCATAATACACCGATAGGTTCGACACTATTTTCTTTGTTCGATGCATTTGGTAACAATGCCTTCTCGTAAGCTACTTTCCCAAATGGGGGCAACCCCGGTTTCCGACAATCTATTCCTATGTAGGGTATTATTCCTGCACAGGGGGCACACCCAAAAAATTCTTCCACATCAGGGCCTTGGAATTCTTAGCAAGGATCCGTTCCCTCGTCCGAAATGTCGATCTGGGGTAATTCTTCCCACAATCAATGGAACCCTAAAAAAAGTACTATGCCTATCTCCACGAGACCGACATGGGGAAACCCTTCTCAAATTCCTTCGAATGTAATGCATTCCCAACCATATATGTCCTATTTTGGAAATTTGCTGATGATTTCTATGGCCATGGTTTCTACCAGAATCTAGGCTAGCAACCGAACTTTTCCTGGCAACCTGGTGCCAGTCAAACTCCAGGCCCCTTTTTCCCAGGTTATCACCAACAACCCAAACTACCTTTCCTGGCAACCTTACATTTTCCAGACTTGACAAGGTTGTTGAATGAACCTATCTATCATGATCAACCTTGGCCTCCTATGCCGACGAAGTTACCTTCGGACATCCCAAAGTTTGAAGCCAAGCCTAACGAAGATCCAGGAGATCATGTGACTACCTTCCATCTTTGGTGCTCATCTAACTCATTGAAAGATGATTCCATACAGTTGTTATTGTTTCAACGTACTCTCATTGGGAGTGTCGCGAAATGGTACATTGAGCTCGACCACTCAAGATATCCTTCCTTCAGTGAACTTGCGATGGCTTTCCTAAACCATTTCCAGTTACCTGTGAGATACAACGTTGTCACATAATTGCTGGCCAATTTCTTAAAAACTAAAGCAGACCATATCTCTAATCACATTCGAGAATGGAGATGAAAAAAGAGTTTAATTAAGGTACCAGTCCCACCAACATTCCTTCTTGAGTGGTTTCTTAAGTCTTTGGTACCACAGTTGTCCAAGGACATCGCGATGCCGAGAGTATTTTCCGAAGAATATGCCATCATGAGAGCTCAACAACTTGAGCTAATCTATCTTCAATCTGGTTTATTATATGAGATCTTTCCAGATGCACCATGCTCAATACTTGATAAAACCAGACAGAGAGATGGACCACATGCCGATGGTATTGTTGGTTCAGTACAAACAAATCTCGCTGAGCAACTAACGACTCAGTTGCAACAATTGTCTATACAACACACATCGGCCAGCCAAACTACTACTTCGGCTGCTCCCCTGACCAAAACGTAAAATGTACACACTGTGCAATCGACTAATCCAAAGGCCACCCAACAGCCTGAAGGAAATAAAAAACAATGAAAGAAGGGTAAGGGGCATAAGAAACCCACTGATAATTCTGGCGGGGTAAATACTGAGAAACGAAAGGTGAGGTATCCATGCAACCTGTGCGCGGAAGACCACCCAACCCACCTGTGTCCCTGGGTTGCAGAGGCCCAAAAGTTTGTGACATAGCAACAACCTGCTATGTTAACCAATCCATTCCAACATGGGAAAAATCTAACACATGCCTCTACAAGCATGGAAGGGGGAAACCAAGGACCCTCTCCACCTGTGAACAACCCCACATCCACGAACATATATATGGTGAAGAGTGATGATTTTATATCGACTAGAGTGCATGACTATAGTAAACCAAGCACTTCTGAGAAGGGTAAAGAAGTTGAACTCCTATCTCTTCCTCTACATATTGAGAAGACATTGGACGAAACCATGACACACATTCCTAAAGGTGCATTCAAAAAAGATTCTCATAACCCAAATGCAAGGGCCACCCAAAAATACTTTGTGGTGGAAGATTTATCACAAACCCCTTGTGCGATGTCCGCTTTGGAAGTCCTCCAAAGCTTCCCTTCCCAGAGAAAAGACTTGTTAACCGCTTTAGGATATACCGAGACTTGTAATCTGGGTACAATCATGCTGGATACAACCAACTTAAAACCTCATCTGCCTTACCACGTATCATTTCAGATAGTAGTGGCTTATACTATGAAAACTTTTACTCAAAATATCTTCTGCAGGGTGGTTGATGAGGGCACCTCGACATGTGTTATGTCGTTGGCATGTTGGAAGGCCATTGGCCATCCCGTTTTGTCTCCGTCACCTACTCTCCTCACTGATTTCGATGGTCGTTTGTTCCAACCACATGGTATCATTCATTTTTTCCCCGTGCAGTTAGGAGGGAAGACCATGTGTCTCGAGGTAGAGGTAGTCGATCCTCCCCTCGACTATAACCTCTTGTTAGGAAGGAGTTGGACTTATGCCATGCAAGCTGTGGTTGCTACAGTTTTTCAGGTCTTGTTGTTTCCACATGAAGGCTGGGTAGTGACCATCCATCAATTGTCTTTCTCTAGACCTGACCCTGCATTGGGGGCATCCACAGTCCCGATGATCGATAATCCACAACCAGGTGTCGTCAATGTAGGGGTTGGTTTGTGCCCATCTTTGATGGGTACCTTTGATTACCTGCCCTTGCAAGGCGATATCAAGTTTATCTCCAATCACCATAAGGTTGAGATTTTTCAAGTTTCGGCATTCCACACGACTAACTTCGACGATATGTGGATACTTCCTTCCCCATCAGCCATGATGGATGGGATAGGGCACCTGGGCATGTCCATGCCCTTGTTCGCAACTGAGGTAGCGTACTCTTCAGTCTAGCAAACTTCAGCCCACACTGATCTATCTCCTGCACAAGAGTTCGATCCACTTCTAGAGCCTATTTGGACTCAGGGTTCTCTCACTCACACAGATTCATTAGACTTATTCTTTCCCTTTGATGAATCAATAATTGAAGCAATGGCTAGTCTGAACAAACCCTGGGAAGATCTTTATCACAGATTATACTTCCTCCCAAAGTTAAGATGAATTGAAGCAGGAGAATTCACCGTGACTATGACGGGAGATTGGTCTTGTCTTATTGATATCTTATCTACCCACGAAGTTTATGCTGAGGGTAATATGGCAACCATTGCTGAAACTATACCGATCAATATCTCCTGAAACCCTGGTGTCGTGGAGAATGTTTTCGTTGAAGCTGACTGCTTCCCTGAAGAGATTCAACTCTATACAAATATTTTCAAAGAATTTTGCGATGTTTTTGCCTAGTCTTATGAGGAAATACCAGGTATCGATCCAAAAATAGTTGAACATGAAATCACAACGTATCCTGATGCCAAGCCTATTCAACAGAAGCTTTGTCCAGTTAATACTAAGAAAGAAACAACCATTAAGGTTGAGGTTTAGAAATTGCTAAAAGTCGGGTTTATCTATCCTATCCATTTGACCCAATGGGTGTCAAACCCCATGTCGGTCAATAAAAAACAAGGCACGATTCGTGTATGTACCGACTTATGTGATTTGAACAAGGCCTATCCCAAAGATAATTTTCCCACACCTTTCATCAACCAGATCATTGATGAATGTGCAGGTTGTGAAGCCTTTTGTTTCATGGACAGTTTTTTGGGATATAATCAAATCCAAATCAAAACCGAAGACCAACACAAAACGTCAGTCATTTTTTCATGGGGTACATTCGTGTATCGTAAGATGCCTTTTGGTATAAAAAATGTTGGAGCCACCTTTCAGTGGGCCATGTATTTTTCTTTCCATGACCTCAAGCATATAGTTGAGGTCTATTTAGATGATTTAGCATCTCGATCTCGCAAGAGAATGGATCATCCCACACACCTCCAACTTATCTTCAAACATTGTTGCTACTTTCAGATTCTCTTGAATCCAAACAAGTGCAACTTCTGGGTAACATCAAGACAATTGTTAGGTTTCATAGTGTCAACAACAGGGATCATGGTCGATCCTCTCAAGGTTGAGGCAATAATTCAGTTTCCCCCCCCACACACAATCCTTCAACTTCAGAGTCTACAGGGCAAAGAAAATTTTCGAAGACGCTTTATCGCTAACTACGCCGAGATCACCAAGGGATTTATGCGCTTACTTAAAAAATACGTTCCTTTTTGTTGGGACGATGCCGCTCAACGCTCTTTCGCTGCATTGAAACATGCACTCACAACTGCCCCTCTGCTCTGGCCACCTAACTATAACAAATATTTCTTATTATATCTGGCTACAACAAATTCAACCATTGGCATGGTCTTAGTTCAAGAAGATGATTTTGTCACTGAATATGTCATCTATTACCTGAGACAAAGCCTCATAGGACCGGAACTCAATTATTCTCATATCGAAAAACTTGCGTTGGCAGCAGTCCATGTTGTTCAACGGTTCCATCATTATGTTCTATTTTGCAAGACCACCATCATTGCTGTCGTAAATCCATTTCAGTACATGTTGACACGATGGGTAATAGGTGGAAAAATCAGTAGATGGATAGTCATACTCCAGGAGTTTGACTTAGATTTCATTTCAGCGAAGTCTAAAAAGTCACTGGTATTCGCATAACTTATTTCGGAACTTCTGGTTGAGTCGGGTGATCTTGTGCCCAAAGAGTCGCCTATCAGAGGAGATATGTTTTTGATCACCTCTTTAGATCCCTGGTATGGATATATACTTACCTATATCCAGACTTTGAAGTTCCCCACCACTGCTTCTCATGATGAGCGTCTATGCATATGCCATCAGGCTAAGAAGCGGTTATTATGCTTAACGATTACCATACCAGAGCTTGTGGCAGTCATTTGTCTGGGTTGGCAACATCCCAAAATATTCTATGAGCAAGTTACTTCTGGCCGACACTTATCAAAGATTTTATCGAATCGGTCAAGAAGTACCACCCATGCCAAATATTCTCTTGAAAGATGAGGGCACATCCCGCTCCCATGTTTCCTGTCATCACAGTTGGTCCCTTCACCAAGTGGGGGATTGATTACACTACATGCAACCCTCCTTCAACAAGGGGGCACCACTATATCATCGTAGCCGTAGACTACTTCAAAAAGTGGGTTGAAGCTATGCCAACGTTTAAAGATGATGGAGAGACCGCAACTCTCTTTTTATTCAATCAAATAATAGCAAGGTTTAGCATCTCGAGGGAGATTGTCACTGACCATGGTAGTCACTTTTAGAACCAGATGATGACTGAGTTAACATCAAAGCTTGGGTTATAGAAAGAACATTCATCACCCTACTACCCCCAAGAAAATGCGCAGGTGGAAGCTATAAACAAAACTCTTAAGACCATTCTACAACGAACTATCAACTCAGCCAAGTCAAATTGGCATTTGATGTTATACTCGGCATTATGGGCTTACCGAACATCTGTTAAGACTACAACCGGTTTCTCACCTTTTCAACTCATTTACGGGCTGGAGACAGTCTTGCCTATTGAATGTCATATCCTATCTCTAAAATTGGTAGTACAATTATTGCCAGACACTTCTCCACTTGAAGAATGGTTAGTATACCTTGAGTAGCTCAATGAGCAGCGTTGTGATGTGGCCCTAGCCAACGAGGCTCACAAACATAAGGTCAAGTGTCACTATGATAGGTCCGTTCATCCTTGGATTTTCTCTGAAGGCGACCTTGTCTTGGTCTATGACCAAGATAAGGACCTCTAGGGGAAGGAAAATTCAAACCCATGTGGTTCAGACCTTTCATCATAAAAGAGGTTTAAAAAATGGTGCTTATCGTCTGGTTGATTTTGAAGGGAACACTTTGGTGGAGCCTAGAAATGGGCTCTACCTCAAAAAGTATTACTCATAGGAAGGTCATTGTGGGTAACTTGTTGTAACATATGTATAGTCTTTGTACTATTACTTTTTAGTTTCTTTTAGTGTTATGGACGTTTTGTTGATGTTATCTTTTGTCACTGTGGCAGATGTCAAGTGATTCCATGGTGTTCATTGGGTATGCAGACGGTGCTAGTCGGAACACTTGGAGGCTTGCCTCCGCAACTTGGGTAATCTTTACACCTCAAGGCCAGTTATTTTCTTCCGGAGGTATATGCTTAGGTGACACCACAAATAATGTCGTCGAGTATAGTGCAGTTATTGAGTTGCTTCGTGATGCTTTGTCATTGGGTATCTCTCATCTCCGGGTCTATATCGACGCTCAAATGGTTGTGTATCAGTTAAACAGAGTATATCAGGTTTATGATCCAACTTTACACCGACGATTCCTTAGGGTACGTCTCTTAGAACAAAACTTTGATTATATTACATATTTTCATGTTTCTAGGAGATTAAACCAAGTTACAGATACTCTAGCTAATCAAATTTTAGATTGGCATCTTGCACACATATGAAAGAACATTCACATAAACATGTAAATACATTTTTAAGCACACATGATCCATAAGACACAAAAGACCAAAAAAAACCATATATAATATCATAAAGAAACCAGAGTACACCGATGGACGCAAGCGCCTAAAAAATAGGACCAATAACGAGTCACCGGGCTTATGCCCTCAAACATATATACAAGTAGTGCTCGTGGCACATCAAAATGTCTAGCTAAAGTCAGGGCCTGTGGGCCCTGTTATATTGATCCACAACGTTGGCTAAACACCGAAACAACCAGACCCACATCCATGGTGCCCCCACTACATGAGGATACATAGATGGTGGCAGGTCCTCAATCTCTGCCATCGGGACCATGCGAGTGAGCACAGTAAAGTTATGCTCGACTCATATCAGTACCCTCTCAGCCTCCCCAGTTGGAAGATCTCCTGCTACTGCTAGTCCCCCTACGGCGGCAAGTACAACCCATGTCCAAGGACGACGTCTGTTCCTCGCATAGTCAGCGGGTCGCACTAGTCCCACATCTGTACACAACGAACACATATCCGTCAAATACTCTGTCATAACAAAAAAATGATATATATAACAAAACAACATAAAAATTACATATGTTTAAAACACAAAAAAACTACAAAGGTGGAGACTTACCCATCTCCCCTCGCTCCTCACCAGGAGGTACTAGTATCTTAGGGTCTCTCGAGAAATCAATCCCGACATAGGGGTAATCCTCTATAACTGAGATCTATCATGACAACCACGCAAAGAGGTCATCATCGAAGGACTCATTGGTCCTTCCACCAACCTGTCGCGGTAGTAATACTTCCCATATACACACAATAGGAAGAGAGGCCTAATGTCCTTGTACCACTACTCGAGGACTAAAACTCGGAACTCTCTCAAAAAAGAACAAACACAGAATGGTCCCGAACCCAAAGTTCCTATGTGCCCACATAAAACGACATGGGAAAAACTTGAGTAACCCACATTGCATCAAAGTGGCCACAACATTGGGGTCTTCCCCGACCAACTCACTAACCTCTTCATGCTCTCTTTCTCTCTAGTGGACATACATTCTGCAAAACACAAAGGTTTAGGAGGGTTAACCCTTGCTTTTGAATCCTTTTTCATTCAATAAAGGGGTCCACACATGCTGTAATGGCGACAGTCGCTTGTACACACAGCCTGTCCTGAGACAACCCACGTGGACCTAGGGCCGACCTTTTAAAGTTCGACGCCCCCCTAAAAAATGAAACCCAATGCAAAAATAAAGACATAAATGCAAGATAAGAGAGTTTGTACTTACTTGGTCCAGACAAAAGTTCATTTCATCCACTGTAGCTCCTTGAATCACCGCTTTTGACAAAGGGGGTCTTTTGGCTCCAGAGTCAATTTCCAAATTAGCAATGGTGATAATGAGCTGGCAGCTTCTATTTATAGACTTTTTAGCCTCCTTTTGTCACTTTTTTGGCCTCCCTTATCATTTTATTTATACCGAAAACCATTTAGAGTGATTCAAGAGTTGTACAAGAGGGATATGATCAGGTATTGGGACATTTTTTTTAGTTTTGAGTAATTTTTGACGGTCCGTGGAAATTTTTTCCGACGATCAACTTGAGCATATAGGTTAGGTTTCTACCCTGACTTTTGTATCTCGTTGTATTTTCCTTTGCCATAGGATCGATCCCATCAGGTTGTGACACATAACCATCATATCTTCTTTAGAAGTGTCACAACTTGGTGGTAGAGCTTACCGAAACATGGATGCCCTAGGTAGATCCTGGTTGCATTATGGTATCCATGTTGTCTCTAAAACAATGTAGGCTCGGGAGTCCTTGTAGTTTTTCCTGAATACAAGTTTGAGCCTCATTTGCATGATTCTTCTTCGCTCTTGACCTCACCCTCGGGACTCCCAAAAAATAACGGGTCTTCTTTTCAGCCCTTTTCAGACCCTCTAAACATGAAAAGATTGTCGAGCGATCTTGTGGCCTTTCACGCTCGTTAAACTGAAATTTGAAGTCACGTCTGTCCGGCGGTAGTTTACCCCTTTTTCAGTCCGAAAGTTCAACTGTACGAACAAAGGTATACTCTATGGAAAAATCTTCATTTTACGTATCAACAGACTTTGTATCCATGTCCATGAAGAGGAATTATTCTTAACTAGCGATGTGTTCTCCCTAGATTTTCCTTTTAGCAGTTAGACCGTTTCCAAAGGAACCTGGTATGAAACCAATTGTTGAACTTATGCTTATACTGAGAGGGGGGGGGTGAATTAGTATAAGATACCTTTTACTTTAAATGAGCATTCATCAATCACTCATTAACTTTAAGAAAATAAATGAATGTAAACTCAAATCACAAAACATAGAGTTTAATTTGGAAACCCTTGTGGGAGAAAACCACAAAACTTATATTTATAAAATCTTGTAGGCACCAACCTACTAGAGAAACCAATCTCTTCATATAAGCACCTACTTAGCAATATCTTGTGTAGGAAACAACATATTAAAGACACCAAAGTGGATTTCATCAAATTTTTCCAGCTCTTGAAGAATGCACAAATATGTTAGATTTCCCTTTCCTGCTACTTTGCTGCAATGATTCCTTATGGTTTTGATGACTATCTTCGAGTCTCCCAAGACTACCGAATACTTTATTTTCTCCATTTTATCTAGTCAGAGACCCATCAATAAGGCAAGAGACTCAACTCAATTGTTTGTGGCATGACCCAATCCCCATGAGAATGTAAGTTTCTCTAATCCATTAGGGTCTAATAAGACCCCCCCTCACACCTGCCTCCCCATGATTTCCTTTTGAAGATCCATCAAAGAATTAAATAGTTCATCCCAAGTTTTGTTGCCAATGGAGATATTCATATTTGTTTAATCTTATCCAACAATCCTTGTTGTTGGGGGAAGAGATAACATGAACTTGATGAACCTATCTGGGATGGATAATATTGGAAATCCAAACTCGCTCTTCTGTGTCTAAATTGTCTAGGGGTGAGTCTTTAATCCCTATTTCTAAAAATGTTTCTTTAACTAGGTTGTAAGCTAGATTAGATACCCTGGAAGGAGGAATATTTTGTTGTTGAAAAATGGATTTGTTTCTTGTGAGCCATATTTCATAGCATATAAATTTTGGAAGAGTCATCCATATTCTCTTTAGAGTATTTTTCTTGTGGACAATTCCAAAATAATTTTTTGATCAATTTAAAAACATATCATACCGAGATTTTGGGAGAATGATACGAGTGAGAAGTTCCTTGAGGGTAAATTCCCAAACCTTTGTTGAAAAATTGCATTATAAGAATATATGGGAAACTGATTCAAAATTCTCATTGCATAATGCACACCTTGTTGGCCCTTGTATTCCTCTTTTTCTTTTAGATTATCGTCAATCAATAGTTTTCCATGTGTCATTACCCCACATAAAACATTCACTTTCGGAAGTGAATCATCCATCCATATCTTGTTCCAAATCTTGTTTTTAGGTGGGATTTGTTGTTCCATTAATATTGAATGATACCCTTCCCTCATTGTATATCCATTGTTTTACCATACATGATCATCAGGGGAAGAGAGATTAATAGGAGCAAAACTAGCTAAATGTGAGAACAAGGTGGTTGCGACATCCTTGATATCTTATGGGAAGCGAAAGTTATTCCATCCTTACCAAATACCTTGATTGTTCCATTCATATAAATCAACTAGTTTTGTGCAACCATTTGAAGAGAGTCGTTGTTTGATGGAGGCGAGTTCCTCAAAGGTCCGTAGAGGTGAAGTACCCTTAATACTATATGTCCAAACATTATTGATATTTTCATTCTATAGAGTCCATGATAACTTGGAATTTATGATGGGCAGGGTAATATTAAAACTTTATTGGATTGATTTCTGGTACATAGTTATTTTTTTCTTCAATATTTTATAATTTTCTCTCATATAGTCCCATCTACGATCTTTGACAACAAGGAAATAACACTTGTTTTGGACACTTCTGAGAACTTTGGTCCTCTCCCTTTCAAATTTAAAGGGAAATATGATTTCAAGTTGGGTGGGATCCTAGAGAGAAATGATTCCCCCTAAAGTCCCTTTTGAACCAACTGCAATACATTTACTATTTTTCCACAACTTATTCCTAGTGGAAAATGCTTCTTCTTCATTTAATTTGGTTCTTGAATTAGAATAACAGATGGTTTTTCCATTTTTACTAGGTCTCTAATTTCTTCTTATTTAACCTTACTTCCCATACCTTTGTAATTCCATGAGAGAAATTTCATTTAATTTTGGATTTGAGGGATCCCCATGAGGGATCATGAGGACTACTTTCTTCTTGACCTCTGCTTCCCTTTTTAGTGGACCACATAGTGGGGATGGATGGTTATATTCCCAATTGTTTTTCAGCTTTGCGAACCTGAGCCAAGTATTGAGGGACTGCTGCTGCAGGGTGTGTGCAGATTCGAAAGAAGTCAAACACTTGGAATTGTTTGAAAGTCTGCCGCAAGGAGTGCGAGCAGGATTTTTCTGAAAGACTCAGAGTTGGAGAAAGTTCAGGAAGGATAAATCCTTCAAAGTCATTGTCAGAGGCATAGGAAGTTTGTGCATTGAAAATAGTGAGGAAGCATTGCGAGTTGGGTCGTAGGTGGTTAAGTACTGTGGAAAACCCACTTGTGGAAAAGTTGCAGAAGTCCTTGTGAAAGAAAGAACGGATGGTCTGAATTCTCTGTGGAGAATTCGCGAAGTCCCGTGAGCTGTTAGATCTCACGGAGGAGCATAGGAGTTACGACAAGTGTTTTTGACATGTTTAAGCTTAGGATAAGTAGAACCGTAGATCCAAGCCACATGAGTCGTTGGATCTACGCGTGGATTTCCATTTCGGGCTTTCGTAGATTGAAGTCCCGAAAATTTGGCAATAGGACTTGCAAAATCACGAAACGTGAATTCTCGAAGGCCGAAGGGATTGTGTGGGCCACAAAATCAACAGGTGGATAGGTGGCATATTATCGACACGGAAGTAAATTTCTGTTGACCATTTCGGGGTTTCGTAGGGTGAAGTTCCAAATTCTTGGCATTAGGATTCGTGATATCGCGAAGTCCGAAGTCCCGATGGAGTGAAAAGCATTGAAAATTCAACCTTGCGAGCGCATCGAAATTTTGGAAAATTGGGTTTCAGGAATCGCGGGAACAAGTTGCTTGACATCGCAACCGCCAAAATCGTGATAAGGGGAAATCCGAAAGAGAGATAAAAAGTCAGCGTTGGTTGTTTTCGGGTTACGGAGATTTGGAGACAAGGCGCTTGGCCACCGGATTTGTGAAAGTGTGAAGTCTGATCTCTTGAAATACAAGGGGGGGATTTCTCAAAGTTAAGTGTGGGTGTAGATTTCTCGAAAGGGAAATAGAAGAGCCATTACAAAGCTCTTTGGGCTAGTGTAAGGGAAAAGATCATGTTGACGTGAACCTTCTGACCTGCGGGTTGAAGGAGGGTTTCGGGCGTGCGTCATCATTTTGGTATCAGAGCTCAGAAAGGTTCTTTTCTTTCTGTAGCATAGAAAAAGAGAATTCACCATGCCGCCAAGGAGAAGGGACAGACAAACACCCAATCCACCAGAGGAGAGGGAAATGCCGAGAAGAAGAGGTAGGCAGATGATTGATCCAACCATGGAAAAATAAATGTGTGATTTACGTGCTAGACTTGAGGACATGGAGACAACACAGAGGCGTACAGTCAGTGCTGACGATCTTAGTGATTCCGAAAGTGAAATTGAAGTTGAACAAGAAGAAGAAGTTGCAGCTGAAGATGTAGAAAATGAACATTTGATTAGGGCTATTGCAAGAATGGGTGCAAGAGAAAAAATGGACATTTAGACTAGATGCAGAGGAGATTTTAGACTAGATTAGAGCTCTGGACACATACTTTGACTATGAAGATGTCGAAGAGGACAAGAAGGTCAAACATGCTGTCACAAGATTGAAGGGAAATGCATCATTGTGGTGGGATGAACTACAAGCTGACAGACGCTGCAAAGGCAAGCAAAATATCAAGAGCTAGGACAGAATGATCGCAAATATGAAGGCGAAATTCATCCCCAGGGATTACCAGATTACTCTATTTCGAAGGATGCAAAACTTGAGACAGAAGCTGATGACAGTGAAAGAATACACTGAAGAATTCTACAAGCTGAACATCAGGGCAGGTCATTGGGAAAGCGATGATGAAAAAGTTTCCATATACATGAATGGCCTGAGGTACAACATTTAGGATGAGATGAGCATGGTAACCATCCAAACGGTGGAAGATGCTTATCAGATGGCTCTAAAAGAGGAAGAGAAGCTGAGCCGAAAGCAAGGTCAAAGAGGCTGAGGCAGAAGTCAGCCCAAAGGCAAATCATTTGCCCAAGATAAAAGTCAGAATCCCAAGGAGGATTGGAAGAAACCTTAGACTCGAACTGAGAGAGGTGGAAGCTCACAGTGAGGGCAATATGCTGAACAGAGAGGGAAGCATACCGAGCAGAGAGGATATTATGATGATAATAATACTTTTGCTCATACCAGAGGCAGAGGAAGGGGAAGAGGTTGAGTAATAACATGCTTCGCATGTGGAAAGAATGGGCATAAGTCTTACGAGTGTCCAGATAAAAAAAAAGAAGGAGGAGAGACTCACATCACCAAAGCACAGAGGCGAGATATTAAGGCAGAAGATGCTGAAGGCGGAAGATTGTTGATGATGTGAAAATCTCTTTTGACACCAGAGAAGGAGGTGGAGAGTTTATTCCAAAGAAACAAAGGACAAGGTATGCAAGGTTATTGTGGACAGTGGTAGCATAGATAATCTCGTTTCTACAGATATGGAAGAAAATCTGGAGTTGGAGACGATTGATCATCCAAGCCCATACCGAGTTTCGTGGTTACAAAAAGGACATCAGGTAACTGTCACTAAACATTGTTTAGTTGAATTTAAGATAGGAGGATATAATGATAAGATACTCTGTGATGTCATTCCTATGGATGTTTGTCATCTATTGCTGGGTAGACCGTGGCAATATGACAGGAATGTGATTCATGATGGGAGAATGAACACATACACCCTAGAGAAGAATGGGAGGACTCACATGTTACTTCCAATCAAGGATAAGGAGGTGAAATCGGAAGTAAGTAAAACCGTACTTATCATGAGTGGGAAGGAACTTCTTACAGAGGTTAAGAAGAAGGAGGATCCACAATTCATTGTGGTCAGAAAACCGAAGATTGTTTTGACCAGCACAAGAGTGGATGATTTACCAGAAGAGGTTCAGGAACTATTGGAAGAGTTTGATGACATAGTAGTGGACGAACTACCTCGTTCATTGCCATCGATTAGAAGTGTGAGTCATCATATTGATCTCATACTAGGAGCCAGTTTTCCAAACAAAGCCGCATACAGATTGATGTCGCAAGAGAATGAAGAGGTCAAAAGATAAGTCCAGGATTTATTGGACAAAGGTTTGATCAGAGAAAGCTTGAGTCCATGTGTTATTCCGACAGTACTCAGTCTGAAGAAAGATGGAGGCTGGAGGATGTGTACTGACTCAAGGGTGATCAACAAGATAACCATCAGGTACATATTCCCATTGCCAAGGATGGATGATCTGATGGATTGCTTGAGTGGAGCAAAATTCTTTTCAAAGATTGATTTGAAAAGCGGTTATCATCAAATCCGTATGAGAGAAGGTGATGAATGGAAGACAACATTCAAAACCAACGAAGGGTTGTATGAATGTCTTGTCATGTCGTTTGTCTTAACAAACGCATCAAGTACCTTCATGAGGTTGATGAATGAAGTCCTGAGGGAGTTCATCGGAAAATTTGTTATCATATATCTGGATGACATACTGGTTTTCAGTAAAACAGTGGCAGAGCATCTGAAACATTTGGCTACAGTGATGGAGAAGTTACAGCAAGAGAAGTTGTTGATAAACATGAAGAAATCCTCATTCATGAAGACAGAGCTTATTTACTTGGGATTTTTTATTTCTGCAGATGAGTTGAGGATGGATCCAGATAAGGTGGAGGTAATCAAGAATTGGCCATCACCGAAGAATACCTTTGAGGTGAGGAGTTTTCACGGATTGGTTAGTTTCTACCGAAAATTCATTATGAATTTCAGTGGAATTAGTGCACCAATCATGGATACAGTGAAGAAAAGACATAAGTCTTTTCATTGGACAGAAGAAGCTGAGAAGAGTTTTAATCTGTTGAAGAGGAAGATTACGAAACAACCAATTTTGGTGTTTCCGGATTTCCAAAAGACATTTCAAGTGAAATGCGATGCAAGTGGATTTGCAATAGGGGCAGTCTTGAGTCAAGAGGACATGCCGATAGCGTACTTCAGCGAGAAGCTGAATGAAGCGAAAGTGAAATACTCCACTTATGATAAGGAGTTTTATGCTATTATACATGCATTGGAGAAATGGAGGCATTACTTGATCCCAAAAGAGTTTGTCTTGTATAGTGACAATCATGCATTGCAATTTGTGAATCAACAGGAAAAGTTGAATCAGAGACATGTCAAATGGGTTGAATATATGCAAAATTTCACTTTTGTAATTAAACATATTTCTGGTACTGCTAACAAAGTTGTTGATGCTTTGAGCAGGAAATGTTTGCTATTGCAGGAGTTTAAAGTCAAAACATTAGGTTTTGATGATCTCAGGGACATGTATAGGGATGATCCAGATTTTAAAGAGGCGTACGAAGCAGCTGAGAATCCAATTCTCAGGGATAGAAGCCAATGGGAAGAATACATGATCTAGGAAGGATTACTATTTAAAGGTAATCAACTTTGTATTCCGAAATTCTCCATGAGGGAGAATTTGTTGAAAGAGAAACACAGTGGAGGATTGGCATGACACTTTGGTCATGAAAGGACGTTCGCAAAGTTGAATGAGTCATATTTTTGGCCAGGAATGCGAGCATACATTAAGAGATTCGTGGACAGATGCAAAATTTTCTAGCATTCAAAGGTAAGGAAACAAAATGCAGGGTTTTATCAACCATTTCCCATACCTGAGAGGCCGTGGGATGCAATCAACATGGATTTCATATTGGGGTTGCCAAGAACACAAAGAGGTTTTGACTCAATCTTTGTGGTGGTGGATCGATTTTCCAAAATGGCACACTTCATTTCATGTCAGAAGACCAATGATGCAACTCACATTGTGAATATGTTTTTCAAAGAAGTCATTCGAATTCACGGCTTACCAAGGAGCATAGTTTTGGATCGAGACACCAAGTTCATAGGACACTTTTGGAGGACCTTATGGAAGAAGCTAGGAAATAACTTGTCGTTTAGTTTGTCTTATCATCCTCAGATGGATGGACAGATAGAAGTGGTAAACCGAAGTCTGGGAGACTTGCTGTGAAGCCTGGTGACAGAACACCACAACCAGTGGGACACCATATTACCACAGGAAGAATTTGCTTATAACGATTCAGTTAACAGAAGCATAGGGAAGAGTCCATTTTAGATTGTTTATGGCATGCAATTGAGAGGAATTTCTTAATTGAGAGATTCATAACAGATTGCAACCAAGAGCGCTAGTGCAGAATATTTCGCAGAGGCGATGAAGGAACTTCACAGAAGGAGTGTTTGCAGAGTTCGAACCAAGAGTATAAGCGCAGAGCAGATCAACACAAGAGACAAATTCAATTTGATGTTGGTGATTTGATCATGGGACATTTGAGAAGAGAAAGGTTCCCAAGAGGAATGTATAATAAGCTGAAGATGAAGAAAAGCAGACCATGTAAGGTCTTGAAGAAATTTGGGGCGAATGCTTATGAGATTTAATTACCCGATGGGATCGAAATTTATCTGATATTCAATATCTCAGATTTGTACCCATATAAAGCCGAGGAAACAGGGATAGGAAATGAACAACTAGAAGTCCAGTGGACAAAGTAGATGCCATTTGCAGAAAAGCCGCAGATGGAGCGCATACTGGACAAAAGAGTTAGCAAGAAGACCAGGTGAAAGTAATACTTTGAATATTTGGTCAAGTGGAAGGGCCATCCAGTTGAATATGCCAGCTGGGAGAACGAAATAGAGATCCAGAGGCATGGACAGACAGTGTGAGAGCTCATGGACAGGAGCCCATGAAAATTTTCAAGCAAGGGAGTATGATGCAGGAGCATCTCAAGTGAGCCAACACAGAAGCAAAAGACAGCTGGACAAGCGCCCAACGCAAATTTTGAAATTATCTTGAAGTTAATGCACCAATCTTAAATGATATAATTAAGAAGGAGCGCACTTGTAAAATGTAGTTGGACCTTGAGCGATCCGCTCTTGTCCTTAGTAGGTAGAAGGCATTTATAGTAGTTAATGCAAGTAGATAGAATTGAATGTTAGATTAGACAATTTTAGAGCGCAAGAGGGAAACAGGATATAGACACCCTCATTGTGTATTGTAACATTAGCATGAAGAGCATACAGAGCTGAGAAGGGAGAACTGAAATTTGAAGACACCCATGTACAAAGATTTGAATTAATAAGAAAAGAACTTTGATTCAAATTCATGGCGTTGTGTTGGTTCTCCGTGTATGTATGCTAAATGTTATGCTCATGGATATTTTACTCTTTATGTTGTACATTTGCTTTTATGCTATGTATAAATGATTTCTTTTTGAATGTTTGAAATCTGAGAGGAAAGGGAAAAGGAATGAGTTTCAATTGTTTCTCTATCTGAGCAAGAGTTCCTACAAGGAGTGCAGTTGAATTGTCCGCAAGGAGTGCATTGACAAAGGGTTCAGAGGTTTGTCTCTAAAATCTCAGACTAGATAGCTTTTGTTCTTATTCGCTCAGAAGTGAATTTAGGCATAGGAGCCGTGCAAGGAGTGCGTAGGCCGAGTAAAGAATCAGATTTGTGAACCTGAGCCAAGTATTGAGGGACTGCTGCTTCAGGGTGTGTGCAGAGTCGAAAGAAGTCAAACACTTGGAAGTGTTTGAAAGTATGCCGCAAGGAGTGCAAGCAAGAGTTTTCTGAAAGACTCAGAGTTGGAGAAAGTTCAGGAAGGATAAAGCCTTCAAAGTTGTTGTCGGAGGCACATGAAGTTTGTGCACTGAAACCAGTGAGGAAGCATTGCGAGTTGGGTCGTAGGTGGTTAAGTACCGTGGAAAACCCACTTGTGGAAAAGTTTCAGAAGTCCTTGTGAAAGAAAGAACGGATGGTTGGAATTCTCTGTGGAGAATTCGTGAAGTCCTGTGAGTCGTTAGATCTCATGGAGGAGCAGAGGAGTTATGACAAGTGTTTTTGATAGGTTTAAGCTCAAGAGAAGTAGAACCATAGATCCAAGCCACAGGAGTTGTTGGATCTACCCGTGGATTTCCATTTCTGGCTTTCGTAGATTGAAGTCCCGAAAATTTGGCAACAGGACTTGCGAAATCACGAAACGTGAAGTCCCGAAGGCTGAAGGGATTGTGTGGGTCACAGAATCGGCAGGTGGACAGGTGGTGTATTATCGACACAAAAGTAAATTTTCGTTGACCATTTCAAGGTTTCGTAGGGTGAAGTTCTGAATTCTTGGCATTAGGATTCACGATATCGTTAAGTCCGAAGTCCCGACGGAGTGAAAGGCGTTGAAAAGTCAACCTTGCAAGCACATCAGAATTTTGGAAAATCAAGTTTCAGGAATCGCGGGAACAAGTTGCTTGACATTGTGACCGCCGAAATCGTAATAAGGGGAAATCCGAAAGAGAGAGAAAAAGTCAGCATTGGATGTTTTCGGGTTCCGGAGATTTGGAGACAAGGCGCTTGGCCACTGGATTCGCGAAAGTGCGAAGTCCAATCTCCTGAAATACAAGGGGGGGATTTCTCAAAGTTAAGTGTGGGTGCATATTTCCCGAAAGGGAAATAGAAGAGCCATTGCAAATATCTTCGGGCCAGTGTAAGGGAAAAGATCTTGTTGACGTGGACCTTCTGACCTGCGGGTTGAAGGAGGGTTTCGGGTGTGCTTCATCAGTCCTTTATTATTTGCCATCTTTGTCCAAACCTATTTCCACCCTTCTTCTTTTGTTGGGATCCTATGTGCTTCTTGAGGTTTCTTGGGACAATTTTTGGTGAAATGGCCATATTCATGGCACAATCTACATTTAAATGGAAACTATTCATAGTCAACTTGTTGAATGAAATAGCATTCATCCAGTGATAGTTTTATGGCCTTTGTGATTCCTTTTTCTAAATATAACTCAACACAAATCCCAGGGTAGGTGAAAATTTGTGACTTTGGCTCTGCTCTGTCTATATATTTTATAATCACATCTCCAATACTTTTCAAGGCATCGTCCCCCCAACATTGAAGAGGGAGATGTGGGAGATGAACCCATATAGGAGATGCATAGGGGATATCACCTTCTTGATCAAAATTTAGAGTCCAGTGATTGAGATACATACCTATGGTTCCATTAAAATAGGAATCGATTATAAAAATTAAATCTCGGTCCTCCTTGAACTCAAAGAGAAATGCATAATACCCTTGACCATAGAAGAACTGATTAATGTGTCCTCTTATTAAGGGATTCCAAGTCCTAATGATCTGGGATTCCATTTTCCTTTGGGAGGGACATAGTCTAGTGAATTTCCCAACCATACCTTTTTCTACAAATTTTAGAGCCTTGCATCTTACATACACTTGAAGAAGACATACTTCCAAAAATTGGTCCGATTTCTTAACAAAGCACTCTTTTTTGGGTCTAGAAACTAGACGTGTGGTTGAACCAAGCAAGCAATTGAAGGAAACAACAACATAGGTGAAATAAGGAGGAGGATCATACCCTCCTTCTACCATGGCAATGGGCCAAGCAATCGATCTGGTAGAAATGGTGTGGGATAGGGTTAGGGATGCAGAGCGTGCTTCTTGCTTTTTGGCACTATTGTCCTCATCACTAGTTGACCAATTATAATATTTCAATGCATTGATGCTAAACACACACTCTATTTTTTTTTTAAATGTTTCAATTCATGTGTGCCATTTAGACGTAAATGCACTCATGTGCTATATTGATATAAACACAAGAAACTAACAATTTATAGAGAAAATAGAAGTGCAAAATTCTAAAATGAAAGCTTTATGGAGGTTTTTCTTTACATAGGTTTTGATGTAGGTGTATTTTTAGTGTGTATAAAAATAAAGTTCACCAACGTTTCTATTACGAAAATACCCATCGGTGCACTGATGTAAATTTAAATTAAAAAAGGCCTTGAAAAGTTAGGTTGAAGTTAGAATGTTACATGCTCCTCAAACTTTTTTTTATGAGTGTAAACACATAATTACAATGCTCCATAGGATACCCAATGATTAGTAGAATTTAAATCTCATGGGATGGTACATTGTTCCATTTGTTATAGTACTATCATCTTAATGTCCATTCCAAGAGAATTATTTAAACACATATCTAAATTAAACTAAGAGGATATAATTGATCAATCAAGTTACACCTGTATATTAACAATTGAAATATGCATACCACATGAATGGGAAATGCATCATTTGAAATTATACAAATAATACTTAAATTACCACATAAGAGGGAAAGGTATCATTTGAAATTGTACACGTGATACTTAAACTCACATTGTCTACTTGAAAAAGGCCTTCAAAAGTATGTTTGAAGTTAGAATGTCATATGCTTCTAAAACTTTATTTAAAAAATGTAGCACATGTTGACTATGGTTTTGGCTCAAATGCAAGGGAAAAAATCATAATATCAAATGGTCAATTCTTCATACTAGTCATTCCATATCATTCCAACTTCATCAAGTTCTCCCTTGCAATATGCCTAAAGTACATATTTTATTTATATTTTGATTATCTGATTGAATTTATTCTACCTTTTGATCTGTATTTAAATAATTATGCATTGAATTTTGAGGATCTTATTTTAGGATCAAATTCAAATGCATAGGGTATTACACTGGTACAAAAAGCTCCACAAGCTCTTATTTAGAGTAAGAGACTGCATGTGGATGGTAGACAAAAATGGAGAGCCACTTTACCCCATAAATTGTGTTATCCCCCATTTCTAGTGATAATTAAGGAGATGATGTCTCAAGTCCCACAAGTTGCAGACATGGAGTACAAAGAGGCATATTAGTAGGCAAATACCTTCACTTATCACAAATAACCATCCGATAGATGGAAGCAACATCCACCACACCTAACTTAGCTCATAGAGGAAAAAATGTCTTGCTCCATTAGGTAACAAGTCCTGTGGTAAGTGTCATTATAATAAATGAAGCATTTGAACATGTTGCAAAATTTTCTTTCTTAGTTTTGAAAACGTTTGCTTGGAAATTATGCCTTTTGCCTCATTTCACCTTGGTGGTTGACATGTTGTCCTAAAAAGTGGGTCACCCTCAGTGATAGGTTTTCTACTGGTGGGTCTCCTTGAAGAGTCATCGTACAACTCCCATCCATACTTATCATTTTCCACACTCAATTCCCTTTGTTTACTCATCTTTTGGGATTTCGGGCAAAACTGACCCAAGAAGGGGTTGTACCTCATTTCATAGGAAGAGGGGATAACATCTCGAAGGAAGATATCAACTGTTATAAAAGAATACGAAACTGATGTTGAAAATAAAGTGAACATAACAAATAAGTATAATCAAAATCCGGTCCAACTTGAGCTCTACTTACTCAGTGCTTTCCCCGGTCCCAAATTAATGCTAAAGCTTGGAAACCCTAAAAGGGGGACTCTCAAATTTGCAAATTATAAATGAAAGTGGGGATTGGAAATATGGAAAAGGGGTTTGGAAAAAGGTGGCATGCAAATAGTTGGTAACTCAAGAGCAAGTGCACCCTCAATAAAGGCGCCCATAAATGAGACAATATGAGCCCTTATATGTCAAGAAACCCCATGCCCAAAAGTTACACCCCCATCCATTTCACACTCTCTTACATGACTTAGAGGGTATTCTTGGGAAACACTCCTTTACTTTGGGAATGATCTACATAATAGTTCATCATGACAACCCTCCCATATTTAAATTTGGAAAGTTGTATAAGGTCTTTATGCATTTGTTTATTTTGAAAAGGGGGGATTTGATGCACATATTTGGGTGGTTATTTTATTAGATATGGATTACTTGACATGATATGTGTGACTTGTGGACCCCTAGAGGGAGAATCTATTTTTCTTTGTTGGGATTTTCTAGGTGGAAGTATTTTCATGAAGGCACAAGATTGCTTGGACCTTCATTGGGGCATGAAGCCCACATGTTGGATGATGCGTCCCTCTCACTGGACACATGGGAGAAGAAATGTTTCCTTTGGAGGCACTTAGAGACCATGAGGATATCAAATTCCAACCCCTTTCACCAAAACTTCATCCTTTGGAGGCCTAAGACGTCATCTTCTAGGCCCTAGATGCCATATGGGCTTAAGGTTTTTGATGGGAATCTCATGGTTGATGATGATGTGACATGGTTTTATGGTGAGAGAGACAATTGTCATGCATTATGACACTTGTTGTCAGGGAATGTGGCCTTTGGAGGTCCAATTTTCTTCATCAAAGGTCAAAACATCTCTCCCAGATGCCTAACATCGCCATTTAGAGCATGATGTCACCCCTAAAAGGGTATTTTCGTTATGTAATTTTGAATTTTAAGTTGTAAAGGGAAAATAGATGAGGTCAGACTCCCTAATATTTGGTTGAATTTAGATAAGTGGAAAAATTGGTTTTACAATACCTTATATAAATAAAGGTCTTGTCATTTTTCATTTTCATCATAACTCACTTGAGAATTACATATTACATGGCTGAAATTTTCGCCCTACTTGGGCATTTTGCTCTATCTCTCTCTTGAATCTCTCTTAGATTCTAGTACTTTTCCTATTGGTGAATATAACTGAGGCGTTATCTCTTGGAAGGTTTGTTCTTGGTATTTTGGTGGAATGTACTTGATAAAGAAGGGTTTCTTCATTTTATTCTTGGAATTGGTAAAAAAAGTCTTCATTTATTGTTTGGTTTCTTCTTGTTTCAAGGATTGAATTGTCTAGACCCTTTGAGGAGTATAAGGAAATACACCCTCCATCAAGTCTAGATTATTGTATTTGGATAAGCTATATTTTTTCAAAGGTTTCTAGGAGGAGTAAAAGGGCTTACACCCTCCTAGATTTACCTTGCTAGTTTTGTTTTCTCTAGGGAGTAAAATGGATTACACCCCTAGAGAAGTAACAAAACTAGCTCTTACACAAGAGACTACATGACCCAACTGATTTGTAAATATTCTAAGCTGCATTGGAGATATAATATTCTTGCATTGGTATACATGAATTTACGAGATATTGCAATTATTCAAGTTGGATTATTTTCTATATTTTATAAGCATTCATGTGCCCTAAGGGAATCTAGTTTAGCCAAGTAATTTTCTTTTCTGTTAGAAATTGATGCTACAACCATTAGGGCTGCTGAAAAATCACATTTTCATCATCTTTTATCACTATTCTACTACTGAAATTTACTTGTGAACCTAGATTATTGCTCTACTAATTATTGGCTATCACAATTTACTTGTTGATTTCTATGGTTAGATATTGTTGTTGTAGCAATTGTTTTATATAGCAACTTGGTTGTCTTAAAAAATTGTTGATAACATCACATAACAACCACTAATCACCACCAAAGTCCTACTTTAATCATTGGAAGTTTGACTAGTTTTTTCTATCTTTGTTTCTGATATCATGTACTAGATTTTGATGGTTAAATTTGCAGCTATCGATATTATTTGTTGTTGATACAAACACACACACACACACACACACACACACACACACACACACACACACACACACTGCTGCAATTTGGTACAACAAGCATTCTTGTTTGATTCCCTTTGGTTTAAGGCTTATATATCTATCATTTATCTTGTTCTAGGCAGAGCTAACACTATTTTGCGTATACAAAACACTTGGAAACCATTCTCCATCTACAAGACTCATTCTCAAGTGTTAATCCTTCTCCAATATTTACCTATAGGGGTGTTCATTGATCATTCTCAGACTTTCCGTCTAAATCCCCCTAGGGTCACCGAGATTCTCCCCTTGTGGTGATTTCATCATCAATAAAGCGAGGGGAGTGTATATATAAGGTGAAAATGGGTAGGTACTCTCGTAGTTGTCCCACCTTTGTGGTTTGGGTTGGGATTTTCCCAAGCTAAAATCTGTGCAATAACATTTTGGCATTGTTTCCAGGGAGGATTTTGAATCCTCTTCCGAGCCCTAATGACACTTGGAAGGTTAACCCAAAGCCTTTCCCTAACTTTCCTAGCTACTCCACCTGAGGGAAGTTCCATTTCCCCTTTTGATGATATTTTCTTGAAGTTCATCTGGCGACTCCATTGAGGTATCACCCCAAGTGATGGAAGTATGTCTCTATGGCAATTTCATGAGGAAGACAAAGATTTGGATGTTGAGTCCATTTATTCGTATCCAAATAAATTCCCACCAAGATGGTGCGGGGATTACCCGAAGTTTGATGGTGATCCATCTTCGGTTGTTGTGCATATTGTCGAATTTATTGAGTTTTTTTTATGCTTTGGTGTAGAACAAGAAGATGTGGTAGTATGATTGTTTCCCTTGTCACCTAAAGAAAGTAAAAGAGACTGGATCAAACATTCTTGCAACCCTAAAAGTATGTATTTTTCAATTATCCTTATCCGATATTTCCTCAAGTATTGGGGTCCTAGGACTCAAAAGTTCGAAGATATTATTCAAGAGCTTGAGGATGCTTTCCTGGAACACTTGTTTCCTTTGAATCCTATTGAAGGTCTGAGGGAAACACTTCTTCCAAATCCTATTGAGAAAAAAGTTGGGAAAAAAAAGGCTGAGGATGATACTAATGAAGAAATTTTTGAGTGCCTCAAGGAAAAATTACAGGAAGACAATGATTTTTGTGAACAATTACTTGAGCATGGTTATAATAAAGACTTCATGGTCAAGTTTTGCATTCAAATAAAAGAAGAATACAATGATATCCTTCAAAATTATGAGAGGAATCCTACCCTATACATGGCATGGGAGGTTTTCATTTCCATTTTTGGAGTAAGGTCACTGTGTGACACTGTGACAAAGAGATACAGTTATCAGGAAGGCCTTACAACTTATGATTGATCATTCTTGATGCCTAAAGAAGTCTTGAAGCCCATTGAAGATAATGTTTTTCTTAGAGAGAAGGTCCACGATGAAAGCTACCAAGAAGAAGAAGTTTCCAGTGAGGCGCAACATCTTGAAGACCCATATGAGACATATGTATCCTCTCTCCCATTTGATGAAGATGAAGTTGTCCAATCTTTCTTTCCTCCTACACATGAAGTTGAAGAATAAATTAGTCTCAATGATGAAGAATCCGTTGATGAAAAATACTTTCATGAAGTGCATCATGTTGAAGATCCAGTTGAAGCCACCCTAGCCTCTTTTATTCCTACACACAAAGAAAAAGAGATGGTCAATTTCAGTCATATAGATCATATGAAGGAACCTTTGGATGCGGTTGATGAGAATATAGACACCTTTATACATATTGGGAGGTGTATATGGGACATGGGTTGTTTCATTTTTTATGGAGATCCCATCTACGACATCAAGGGCACCTTTTAGATAAATAATGCACAAATATTTCCTTCAGAGGTTTGTGTTTCAGAAGAGGGTTATCCATATATTTGGTAGCCTAATGACGATATGATCACATAAATTTTTCATCCACCAGAGGATGACTTGTTTATGCATACTCATGATTATTTCCAACCATACCTTGGGAGTTGTGATGCATATTATTTTGAGCACTTAGATTTGTTGAATGGAGAACATTTTCAACCTCCTTTGTGCTCAAACCTTGATGGATATAATCTCGTGGACATCCCAGAGTAATCAAAGACTCATGTTACAAGGTAGCAATGTTTTCATCCTAGGGATTTGGGCATGGATTTGCAAATAAATAAGCAACATATTTTGAGTTTGGGAAAATAATTTTTCTTTAGACCTAAGGTTGTCCCTTACCTAATTTCCTCTTCTCTAGGAAATCATAAGGTTTTATTGGGATCTCTCATATCCTCTCGATATTGAGAAAGAAATTATCATGCTAATGAGGAAGAATATGAGACATCGTCTATACGTGGTAGCCCTATTCAGAGATGGGTGGATAAATCTTGTGGATGTCCTTTACAACAATATTTTCTCCCTCCCACCTACATCCATGAGTTGTTTCTTATGATTCATTACACGCTTACTCATATTCATGATTGTTATGTGCTTAACTTATCGTTGTTGCAATACATGATTAAGCATAAGGGGGGATATCTTGATGAGATTATGAGCAGTTGGTTGCATTGGTTGTATGATTTCACTTGATAGCCTTAGGACCTAACCTCCATGGGCCATGGCCCCTAGGTAAGTAGGCAAGTCATTTTCTTTCCCTTGCATTTGCATTTTCTTTCTCATGTTATCTTAGTTGCATGTCATATCTCATTTTGATTTTTCCTTAATTGCACTTATGTATACTTGTTATGGTCATTTCCTTTAATCATATCACATGTTAGTTAGAAATTTTTGAAAAAAAAAAATTTTCTTTTAAAGGTTAGTTGATTTTTTTTATATTTTCAATCATATGAAAAAATGGTGAGTGTGCTACCCTATATACCCAACACATTGCTTGTTTCATTGTGTGTAGGAACATTTATGACCAAGAGATGTTGATTTTCTCATGTACTCTATGACGAGTACACGTCCCTGAGTAGGAGTCATATGTTATCGCCAATTTCTAAGGATAACTATGGATATGATGTCTCGAGGCCTGCTGGTTGCAGACATGGAGTACCAAGATACATATAAACAAGATGATCCCTTCACTCACTACAAATCAACATCCGATCGATGTAAAAAACATCCACCACACCCAGGTTGTCTCATAGAGGACAACAGGTCTTGCTCCATGAGGTAACAAGTTTGGTGTAGTGGCAAGTGTCATTATAATACATGAAGCATTTGAACATGTTTCAAAAGGTCCTTTCTTGATTTTGAAAACGTTTTCTTGGAAATTATGCTTTTTGCCTCATTTCACCTTGGTGGTTGGCATGTTCTCCTAACAAGTGGGTCACCCTCAGGAATAGGGTTTCTAATGGGGAGTCTCCTTCAAGAGTCATCGTACCACTCCCATCCATAATTATCATTTTCCACACTCATTTCCCTTTGTTCTCTCATATTTTGGGTTTTCAAGCATTACTGACCTCAGAAGGGATTGTACCTCATTTCATGGGAAGAGGGGCTGATAGCCCATAGGAAGATATCAGCTAATATAAAATAATAATAAACTAATGTTGAAAATAAAGTGAAAAATACAAATAAGGACCATCAAAATTTGTTCCAACTTGAGCTCTACTTACTCAATGCTTTCCCCGGTCCCAAATTAATGTTAAATCTTGGAAACCCTAAAAGGGGGACCCTCAAATTTGCAAATTATAAATGAAAGCAATGATTGGAAAGATGGAAAAAGGGGGTTTGGAAAAAGGTGGCACACAAATAGTTGGTAACTCAAAAGAAAGTGCACCCTCAACAAAGGAACCTATTAAATCTTAGGTCTGCACTTCTTCCTTCTACTCCTCCATCATCCCATCCATCTGAAAACCTAGTTTTTACTTAGTTTCTCTTCAATGGTGTCTTGAGTCATTTTAATTTGTTTTTATCTTCCTATATTTTTTTCATCATTTCCTTGCTCTTTATAAGATTAATACAAGTCATGATTTGAATTGAATAAGACACATCACCATTGGTTATGTCACTATTGGGTTGCAAACATATTAACTTAGGCCTTTCGATGCAAAAATACACTGATCGCAAGAAAGCCCCTTATATTCTTCCAAACAAAAAAAAAACATGTTGTTTTATGGGTTTTAACGTTCAGAAAATATTTAAAAGTTTGAATTAATATGTGTTAGCACTTCCCATGCATTTTCATCTCTTTGTGCACTCAATATCATGCATGTTTCCACCAATTTAAAAATCATTACAAAATTCGTGCGAAGGATCATGCATGTTTGCGCCTTGAGTGGTTATTATCATAGTATTGTGTGTAATAATTATTGTAGGTGGTAAAGGAGCTAGAAACAAAGCATACATTCAACCATCACTTCTAATAGATGTAGATAGAACATAATGGTTTCTCCCCAAGAGCATTGGAAATTGAATAAAATAGAGCCAACATGGCTCTAACTATTCAAAGAAATCCCATAAATCATAGATATATTTATCAGAGGGAAATGGTTCAATTTATATGCACTTTCAACGGGCATCACACAGGAGTGGCCCTGTTCTTCGAGCATAATTTTGATGGGTTTCAGACTCACTTAGGGGACACTTCCATTCACATTACAAAGCATTTCATTGTTGGGGCATGCACTCTCCCGATTAGTGGTGAGATATGGTTTAAACAGGGTAAGTTTCCTGCTGAAATATGCAACAAGTTTCTGGTGGTAGAAAACCAAAACCCTGATCAGAGCCAGGGCATATCAAGCATGTTGATTAAAGAAAAGTGGCAGGGTACATATCAGGCATGAAAAGTAGTATTTTCCTCTTTTGAAAATTCTGATCATCCTGGTTATGATGAATATATGCTTACTACAGAAGATCATTTTTCTTCTCAATCATTTTCTGTTACAAATTCTCATACATAAATTATTATTTGAAATGAACTTGAGCATAAATTTTCCTTTAAGGATCCTCCATTGTTTGATGATTATGAGGAAAGTAATGTTGACAATCATGAACATGTTTTTCTCCTTTCTTATGGAAATATTGAGCAACAGATTCAATATTTCTTCAATATGACATCTTTCAGCCATAAATAGAAGAATCCCATCAAGGAAAAATCATCCATGGAAGTCAAATTAAAGAATGTATTTATACTTATCCATCAAGGTATGGTTCTCATGTTTTTGCAGATCCTGTTGTAGTCTATATGAAGTCAAATTGGATTAAATAATTTTCTATCATTCATTTTGTGAAGGAAGAATTTCAAAACTTTAAGTATGGGCTTCAAGATTGTAAGTTGCTACTATATTTTTTAGTTTCTACTATCATATTTGTACTTAAATATGGAGGTCAGATTCAACTTGTTAATAAGTTCCTCATATGGCTTCACTGGAAATCTGATTACACATGATTACTTGGTTTTCAACTGAGTAGATTAATGGTGTGTTGAATAAGATCGTCATTCGAGAATTTCATTTTCAGTTTGTTTATATAGTAGATCAACAATAAGACTCCATCACTCAATGGATTTGGAACTATAAAATAGATGGGGATTTTCATATTGTAGTTTGCTTGCATAGTGGTTTGTTTCAACTTGCATTTTGTGGTTTGCATGATGCAGATGTTCTTCAAAATAGATTGAGGGTGGCATAAATAAATAACTAAGGCACAGAGTCTATTTTTCTTAGCACCTCACAGGGAAGTGCTATCCCTAGTTGGAGCTAATGTTAAATCCTAGGTCTGCACTTCTTCCTTCTACTCCTCCATCATCCCATCCATCTGAAAGCCTAGTTTTTACTTAGTTTCTCTTCAATGGTGTATTGAGTCATTTTAATTTATTTTTATCTTCCTATATGTTTTTCATCATTTCCTTTCTCTTTATAAGATTAATAAAAGTCATGATTTGAATTGAATAATACACATCACCATTGTTTATGTCACTATTGGGTTGCAAATAGGTTAACTTAGTCCTTTTGATGCAAAAATACATTGATTGCAAGAATTCCCATATTCTTGCAAACAACGGAAAACACATTGTTTTATGAGTTTTAACGTTCATAAAATATTTAAAAGTTTGAATTAAGATGTGTTGGTGCCTCACATGCATTTTCATATCTTTGTGCACTCAAGATCATGCATGTTTCCACCCGTTTAACAATCATTACAAAATTCGTGCTAAGGATCATTCATGTTTTCACCTTGAGTGGTTACTATCACATGATTGTGTGTAATAATTATTGTAGGTGGTAAAGGAGCATGGAAAAATGCATACATTCAACCATCACTTCCAACAGAAGCAACTAGAACACAAAGTTTTCTCCCTAAGAGCGTTGGCAATTGAGAATAACAGGGCCAACAAGGCTCAAACTAATCGAAGCAATCCCAAAAATCAGAGATATATTTATTAGAGGGGAATGGTTTGATTTTATATGCACTTTCAATGGACATCACATAGGAATGGCCCTGCTCTTCGCAAATAATTTTGATGGGTATCAGACTCATCTCGGGGACACCACCATTCACATTACAAAGAATTTCATTGTTGGGGTGTGTGCTCTCCCGATTAGTGGTGAGAGATGGTTTAAAAAGGATAAGTTTCCTGCTGAAATATGAAACAAGTTTCTTGTGGGAAAAAATCAAAACCCTAATTGGAGCAATGGAATATCAATCATGTGGATTAAAGAAGAGTGGAAGGGTATATATCATACAAGAAAAGGAACAGGCCACCCCAATAGGTCCATTGCCACCTAAATATTCTAAAGATGAACCCGTGACCACTACCATGCAGAAACCAAATCAAAAACTTGAAGTAAAAAATGCAAAATTACAAGGAAAGTATCAAAAGTTGTAGAAGAAACATCAAAAGGTGTCGCCCAAATTTTTTGAAATGCTCAGTTTTCACCGTTTTAGTCATTGGATTTCGACACGCCTTCCGAACAACTGGAGATGAATTTTTGAAAACCGAAAGTGTTTTTTTTTTCAGAAATGGGCCCATTCACAAAAACCTATGTCATTTTTTACACAGGTATCACGATTCGAGAGAATAGAAGAGATATTTGAGGTCATTTTCCCCATAAATTCTCCAAATTCTAGGTGAGTTTTGTTCTAGTATTCAGGGTTGATCTCCAGTTTTTATTCTACACAGACATCCATGCAAAGTTGACTTCCAAAAACAACTTATGAAGACTTGTTTCTATGCATATGTTCTAATTCGATTATCGACAATGAGTTCCAATTGCACTAATAGAATTTTTCTTTGGTTTAGTTAGAGGCACTGCTACCACTTGTAAAAAGTTGTTATATTTTGATAAAACAAATTTTTTTGAGGTCGAATTGATGGAGATTTGTGAACTGACACATCAAATCAACTCCACTTAGATTAAACAAATGTTTATAGATTGTAATTAGGCAGTAACAATGAATTTGAACCTACATGATCTTATTGTAATGGAAAGTTAAACTTTAGAGTTTAGATCCTAGATAGATAATCAAACCTCATCTTGATGAGGATAAATAAATAGATATATGAATGTAAAGAGGGGGAGTTTTTTAGAGATCAAGCATCAGAATTTTGGCTGGGACCTGAAGCATAAGATTGTTAAGTTTCCTACCTTAGTGAATATAATCTTTGGTGATAGATTGTGTTTTCTTCTCAAATCTTCTATGTGTTCTTAATCTTATCTATATGCAAATTGGAAATGTATGCAAAGTGTTGTTTCCCTTCCTTTAAGTTATTGTTTCAATGAACTGTTTATTTCTATGCAACCTGATTTCAACTATTGTTTCAATAAATAGTTTATTGTAATACAACCTTGTTTGGATGATTTGTGTCAAGATACATGTTTTAGATATGGAACATTATTTCAAGTTTGAAATTTCATAGAACAAGAAACAAATTGTATTCTTTCTTGTATTTTCTTTGTTTTATTCTTCATATATTTACCTCCTCACCAGTTTGCATGACACCATCTAAGGGAAGCCTTACAATGATATTGTTGAACAATCCAAACAGGTCTCTACCCTTTTAAAACCTATCTCTCAGCTGGCCACAAAACTCAATTCATAAAAAACCCATCATTCCAAAACTTAAGGTGGCCTAGCTCTTCCCTTTAGCAGTTAGGTGCAAACCTTAGGACCGACAACACCTATAAATGAGACAATATGAGCCCTTATATATCAACAAACCCCATGCCCAAAAGTTACACCCCAATCCATTTCACACTCTCTTACATGACTTAGAAAGGGTTTTCTTGGGAAACACTCCTTGAATTTGGAAATTATCTACCCAATAGGTCACCTTGACAACCCTCCCATATTTAAATTTGGAAAGTTGTATAAGGTCTTTGAGCACTTGTTTATTTTGAAAAGGGGAGATTTGATGCACATGTTTGGGTGTTTAGTTTATTATATATGTCTTACTTGGCATGATATGTGTGAATTTTGGACCCTTGGAGGGAGAATTTGTTTGTCTTTGCAGGGCTTTTCCAAGTGGAAGTCTTTTCATGAAGGCATAGGATTGCTTGGACCTTCATTGGGGCATGAATCCCATAGGTTGGATGATGCACCCCTCTCACTGGACACATGGGAGAGGAAATATTTCCTTTGGAGGCACTTATATTTCCTTTGGAGGCACTTAGAGACCACGATGAGATCACATTCCAGCCCCTTGCACTAAAACATTGTCCTTTGGAGTCCTAAGACGTCATCTTCTAGGCCCTAAGAGCCATATGGGCTTAGGTGTTTTTATGCGGCTCTCATGGTTTATGTATGTGACATGGTTTGATGGAGAGAGAGATACTTGGCATGCATTATGACACTTTTTGGCAGGGAATGTGTCATTTGAAGGCCCAACGTTCTTTATCAAAGGTCAAAACGTCTCTCCTAGAGGCCTAATGTCACCCTTTAGGGCATGACATCACCCCTAAAAGGGGATTTTATTTATGTAATTTTTAATTTTAAGTTGAAAAGGGATAATAAAGGAGGTCAACCTCCCTAATTGTGGTTGAATTTAGATAAGTGGAAAAATTGGTTTTACAAGACCTTATATAAATAAAGGTCTTGTCATTTTTCATTTTCATCATAACTCACTTAAGAATTACATATTACATGGCTGAATTGTTTTCCCTAATTGGGAATTTTGCTCTATCTCCCTCTTGAATGTCTCTTGGATGCTAGTACTTTGCCTATTGGTGAATATAACTAAGGTGCTATCTCTTGGAAGGCTTGTTATTGGTATTTTGGTGGAATGTACATGATAAAGAAGAGTTTCTTCATGTTATTCTTGGAATTGGTAAGGAATGTCTTCCTCAATTCCTTCTTCACTATGGTCTTTTCCCTTTTTGAACTATCATATCCTGTAACAACCGATAGACAAATATAATATCCCTGTTCCTGTAAAAATACTTTCGTCCTTATGCTCCACATCTAATACTTAAAACCATTATGACCATTAAACATTGGTACTCCATTCTTAGAATAATCCATGATCTCCTTCCAGTGGTTAAACTGTTTCCTGAAGGAACCTCCCTCTGATACCAATTGTTGGATTACTGAGAGGGGGGTGAATCAATAATAGAGCAATTTAATCTTTTTTAACCATATAATCCAAGTGTTATATAAATGTATCATTATCATCCAATAACTGCAGAGTAAATAAGAAATGAACAAATGAATAATCATACACATACACAATACACCAATGTTTTACATGGAAACCCAAAGTGGGAGAAATCCACATAATTCTTTTTCTTATATGTCTTGAAGAATTAAATTCATTGGAAGCACCAAATTCCTTTGTTTTCCAACTACAACTTGAAGGAGGCTCTAAATCCCTAGTTTCTCAAGCTACAACCTGAGGGAAGCTCCAACTCCCCAATTCTCTGGCTACAACCAGAAGGAGGCTACAACCCCCTATGTTCTCTGGCTACAATCGGAAGGTGGCTACAACCACCTATCCTTGCCCCGTCCAAACGCCTTGATGTATAAGTAGAATGATGGAATCACTGTCACACTATCACTATAGATATACTATTGTAAACCTGTACCAATCAAACTGTAATCAACCTGTACCATAAACAAGTTCACCAACCTATACAAAAACTGTACCATGAACAAGTGCATCAACCATGCACCAAACCTGTACCATAAACAAGAACATCAACCACGCACCAAACCTATACAAATAACTTGTCATAAAAACCTATCACAACAACCTATCTCCTCAATCTTTTCAACCAAATCATATCTACTCACCAAGATCAATCACTAAGACAAGTCTCAAATATGTGCATCAACCAACCATAACACAAAAACTCATAATCATCACCAATATCAATACATGCTTCTAATAATATACCAATACAAGTATGCTACATCATCCATAAACCATATGTCAATAATACTACTAACAAGTGCCTCCAATCATGTACAAAGTATGTACCAATCATGTATCAACTATGACTCATCAAGATGTACCAACATCATCAACTATACACCTCATGTATGTGCCAACTCATCAACTACTTGTCTCAACCATGTACCCAACATGTACCTTAGCCAAAAACCCTCATCAATTTCATCATCCAAATATGATTTGTAACTCTGCAATAGACTTGGTGTATATGATCACATACCTGCAAACCTTCCTTAACTTTCACAACAAGAGACTACCATTTTCATCAAACTTTTCTTTAGTCTCACATGACTAGTTTTGGATTAGTCAACAACCCTAACTTGAAATAATCATAACTATGTACCTATAATGAAAAAAGATCTGAAAATAGTACACAATGTTCTTCAATTTGTTTTATGCAATTCCTCCAGGTGTCACTACTTGGAACCTCTCAGAAAAGGAGTTATAGCAAAAATGGCATACCTTGTTGAATCCTGTCTTATTCTAGAGAGTGCACTTGTAGTGCGTGCCTCACATGTAATATTTTTTGAATGGATCTGAAACTGTTACAAATAATACTATAGAATATACTCTAACCAAAACATCTTGTATTACTTAATTTGGATATGTTATGAAGAAGTTATGACGTTTTTACCCGAAACACATGTTTTAGACTAGTTTCAGGACTAGCCACAAACCCTATTTTCCACGGAGTGTAACTCCAAAAATACAACGACCCACAAGCTAAATTTTTTACCACAGATACTTGGATATGTTTCCTCAATGACCTATCAATTTCTCATTCTGAATCATTCTAGAAAAAAAATTATTGTGAAAATGGGGAGATGACCTGTAAATAACATACCTTAGAAAGCATCATCAAAAGAATTTATCCTCCCTTGAATTCCATCCTTATTTTCTTCACCTTCCCTCTGAAATTCGGCTTAGATATCCTTTGGTTACCCCATTCACATATAGATATTCAATATGCTCAAGTGTGATATAAAATGAGAGAGCCTTGCCTCTTATTTATACTCTCCAAATATCTTCCTTAGAAGCATCTTCTAGGTCACTTAACCCATTTATAGGTCACTTATCCTATTTTCCTCATTTTTAGGGTTAACCAAAATCAATGAAAACCAACAATCCATAAACCTAAGAAAACTGTTTGACAATCTCCCCCTTTGGCATTGATGACAACACTTAGTCATGATAACATTCATGCTTAAACTCTTTATCAATGTTTCTATCTCTCTCCCTTTGACATCAATGGCAAAGGGTATCTCCCTTTGGGGATGCTCCCCCTAACTAAACACTCCTTAGGGATTCTCCCCTTGTCTACGTGCCTTTGATTTTTCTTTGTGTTTATAATCCTTTTATTACTCTATTTGCCTTCATATGAATAATATATCCCCCTTTGAAAAAGGGTATCATTCTGAAGTCCTATCGCTCATTCTTCCCTTGTGACAATCGCTCCCCTTGGAAACATGCCTCTATGCTCTCTCTCCAAGCATTTAACTTTGCATCTGATAAATCTCTCCCCCTTTATCCTATTTATGGTGCTTCCTCATGTACATCTAAGACATATAAGATAAGCATTCAAAAGCATTCATTTTGGAGTATAAATTACTTCTAGTCTCTGGCGAAGATACTCAAGGGATTCCCGTGGAAGAAGTTTTGTAAAGATGTATGCCACTTGTTCTTTTGCTCCCACATATTCAACTCTGATGTTCTTCTCTGCAAACTATTCTCGTATAAAGTGATACTTGATTGGAATGTGCTTCGTCTTGGACTGAATCACTGGGTTTTTTGAGATATCGATGGTGCTTGTATTATCACAATAGATTGGAATGGGCTCATCATACTCAACCTGTATATTTGTCAAAGCTTGTTTCATCCATAGAACCTGTATACAACATGATGCTACTACAATATACTATGCCTCGACTATAGATAAGGATATTGATGATTGTTTCTTGCTTAGCGAGGATACTAAACACTCACCCAAGTAGAACATTTCTCCACTGGTGCTTCATCGGTCATCAATGCAACCTTCCCAATCTGCATCTGTGTGGGCAATAAGTGATAGATCCTTTCCTTTTGGATACCATAATCCAAACTCTTATGTTCCTTTGAGATATCTGAAAATCCTCTTCACTACTAATACATGTGATTCCTTTAGTGTTGCTTGAAATCATGCCACCTGTCCAACTGCTTACATTACATCTAGTCTGGATGTTGTCACATATAGTAAGCTACCAATCATTGACCTGTATTTACTTTGGTATGTAGACTTCGAATCATCATATTTTCTCAACTTGCAACTAGTTTGCATAGAAGTGGTAACTGGTTTGCAATATTCCATTCCAAACCTCTTTATTTCTCTGATATACTTAGTTTGAGAAATAAAAATTCCTTGGTTTCTTTGACATATCTGAAGACCCAAAAAGAAGGATACTTCTCCAGGTAATGACATTTAAAATTCATTCTTCATATCCTTTGTAAATTTCTGGCTTAACCTGTCATTAGTACTTCCAAAACAATATCATCAACATAAATTTCAATTAATAAAATATTACCTTGAGTTACCTTGATGTAGAGGTTGTTGTTCACGCTTCCTTTCCATAGTTCGTAGGGAGTTTTGTCATTGTTGTTTCTGAGTATTACTCTATTTTGAATGTGAACTGATGTATGCACTGCATGTGTCCAAAAAATATCTGTCAATTTGGAATCCATTAGCATTGTTCGAGCCATTTTCTGTGCAATTATCATCCATTATGATAATGTTCCTTTGTCTATGAACCACTCTCTAAACCAATCTATGAATCCATGCTCTCGTCCACTATCATATATATGTCCAAACCTGCTAAGTGTTCTTACGAATCCATCTCTGTCCATACTTTCCAAGACTCTACTTGAGCAACTGTACATAATGCTAACCCATTTATCACTATACTATCATGAAGTCTTGATTAATCTATCAAACTGTACTTCTGTTAACTGATTTCTCTGAATATGTATTCTCAAAATTTGCAAGCTGCTCGAAGGATGGTTCTTTGGTCCGTCACAACTATCGCATAGACTCCCCCTGTCTAATATTCATATTACTTGGGAGTCTCTAAGCTAGATGGCTCAAAACAATTCCTTATCTGATGTGTATTCATCATCATCTTCATTGTTAGATTCATCATCATCTTCATTGGTAGATTCATTATCTCTCTCATCTTTGACTTCTTTCTTTCTATCTATGGATTCATCTTTCACTACAATGCCTGAAATTACAATCTCTTGAACTTGTTCCTTATTTACCTGTCCTTCCTTTCTTTCAGTTATTTTCCAAGACTTTCTGTATCTGACATCTTTCTTTTTTTCTGTACAATTTTCTTCATCTCATTTTATTGCCAATCTTGTGATCTCTAGTACCTGGTATTTGTTCACTTGTTCTTCTTGTTTTCTTATCCATAATTTCCTATATCTTATATCAGTATTTTCTTTCATGGAAGTATCGATCATGCTTCAACAATCATTGTCTATGTGTCCATAGTTATGACATTTGTAACACTCAATGTTACGTGCGATCACATATGCACTTCTTACTTGAACATTTCTTTTATAATCCCTGCAATCTGCAACCTTATGTCCAAAGTTAGTACAATAAAAACAATAACCATAAAATAAATTTGCATACCTGGGAGTGAATGATCTTCTTTGTGGCGTAGTCCTTTTGAATTTTTTTCCTTGACTGATCATGATCATGATTGAATCTTCTTTGTGTCTTGAACATGGATGGCCTTCTTGAAGATGTATCTTCAATAGTGTTCTTAGATTTTGGTTGACCATGATTCTTTCCTTTTAGTACTTCTGCATAACTCTTTCTATTTTATTTATTCTTCTTTTCTAACAACCTAGAGTGCTTCTCTTCATTCTCTATAATTGATGTGGATGTTTCTGTCTCTTCAACGTTCTTGTTGAGCATGACGATTTTACTTCTCAATGTGACAACTTCTTCTTCAAGCTTTTCAACCTCTTATTCTTTCTTCATTATCTGAGATTTCATGACTTCTTCTATTCTTTTTGCTTCTTCAAGCTGAATTTTTAATGTGATTATTTCTTCTTCAAGTCATTTCTCTTCTTGACCAAACTTTGCCTCAAGATGGTTTAGATCGTTAGTTCTTTCCTTAAGATGATATGTCAATATCTTCTCTCTCATTTCTTCTTCTTCCTTTTGTGTTGCTATGTTGGTTTCCAAACACTGTTTTTGATATTCAAGATTTTCTTCGATCTTTCTAGCTTCTTCTAGTTGAGTTCTTAAGTTCTCGATGACCTGTTGGGATTCTTAAAAAATGTGAACACTTTCATTTTGTTTCATCAATTCTTTCTTTAGTGAATTGTTTTCTTCTCTTAGTTCATCTAAAACACTAATCAATTATTCATCATAATTGTCTTCCTTTTCAATTAGTTTCTATCTCATTTCCTTCTTGTCACTCTATTTCAATATGTCCACGTTTTTCACAATTAGAACAAAACAACATACCTCTGGTGATTATGTACTCTTCATCTTTTGAATCTGCTTGACACGGTGAACATAATTCTTCTTGATTTGTATCTGCATCTTCTTTGACATTTTTTGAATCTATGATGGGTGAAGAATATATGTCATGTAAATTATCCCAAAGTTCTTTTGTTGATGAACATTTACCAACCTTTTCTCTTACCGAATTAGGTAATCCTTCCCAGATGAAATCCATTGCTATTTTGTTATTCTTCCTCAATTCCTTCTTGGTTGCAGTATTTTCCCTTTTTGAACTATCATATCCTATAACAATTGATAGCCAAATATAATGTCCCTATGCTTGTAAAAATACTTTCTTCCTTATGCTCCACATCTCATTCTTAAAACCATTATGACCATTAAACATTGGTACTCCATTCTCAGAATAATCCATGATCTCCTTCCAGTGGTTAAATTGTTTCCTGGAGGAACCTCTCTCTAATACCAATTGTTGTATTACTGAGAGGGGAGGTAATGGGGCAATTTAATCATTTTTAACAATATAATCCAAGTGTTATATCAATGTAGCATTATCATCCAATAAATGGAGAGTAAATAAGCAATGAAAAAATGAACAATCATACACATAAACAATACACAAGTGTTTTACATGGAAACCCAAAGCGAGAGAAAACCACATAATTCTTTCTCTTATATGTCTTGAAGAATTACATTCATTGGAATCACCAACTGCCTTGGTTTTCCAGATGCAACTGGAAGGAGGCTCCAACCCCCGAGGTTCGCAGGCTAAAACCCGAGGGAAGATCCAATTCCCCAATTATTTGGATACAACCAGAAGGAGGCTACAACCCCCTATGTTCTCCAGCTACAACCAGAAGGTGGCTACAACCATCTGTCGTTGCCCCGTCCAACCTCCCTGATGTATAAGTAGAATGATGAAACCACTGTCACACTATCATTGTGAGATATATTGTTGTAAACCTATACCAATCAACCTGTAATCAACCTATACCATAAACAAGTGCATCAACCATGCACCAACCTGTACAAAACCTGTACCATGAACAAGTGCATCAACCATGCACCAAACC
>JZKD02S1769504.1:190912-201395 GCA_000966675.3 Picea glauca | reverse complement strand
AAATGTCTCCTTGGTATATATAGGAGACTAGGAGGTATAATTACAACTAATGGCCTAAAGATGACATAAATAAAATAACATTACTAATCTAATATTCCCCAATTAAGGGGTAATGGGCCAATATTAGGGCTTAACAGATCCCAGTTCTATTGGTCATATTGTTGTTGCAACTGTTTGCCTCCATTTTTTGATTTGAACCACTTCGGTCTCTTCTCGAGATGCAATTGCCAACAACGGTCCTCATCATGCCCCTCTTTCTTGCAATTCTTGCAAGAGGGCTTCTCTTTCTTTCTTGTCACTACATTTTCCTTCTATCCATTCCACTTCATTTTGTCCTCTTTCCTTGAAGACGATTCCCATGATACCAACCCATGTTTTCCCTACTTCAATGTATGAATCTTAAATAGAAGCCTCATCAATATTAATAGGTCCAAACATGAATACAATATTTTGAATATGTGGAGGTAAACCTCCTTCATACTTCATAAGAGTTTCTTGGGTATGTAAAGGAATATCTAACATCAATTCCATTTTATGAAAGTTATCTGTGTATTCTTGCATTGTTTGTCCTTTCTTAGTTTGAGAGCTTGCCATTCAATTAAAGATTTCTCTTTATAACCCAAAGGACATAATTGCTTTCTTAGTGCAGAAATAAAACCTTTCCATGATGGAAATACATTACCCACTTGTTGTGTGCCATTTTGCAACTTGCTTTGCCACCATATGAGTGTTGTGCCTGCAAGTCTAAGCGATGCCAACTTGATCTGAGTTGCCTCATCCTTGATTTGTTGCAAACTGCAATAAACCTCCATATGTCTGACCCAATTATCAAGTCTTTCTGCATTGACTTCACCATCATACATAGGTAATTCAAATTTCACATCAAGTTTTAGTAAAGGCATTTCTTGTTTATGTTTATGGACATGTTTCTTTGCAGTGGATTTAGAACTTGAAATTGAAGAAGAAGGAGGTGGAGATGAATGAGGAATTTGTGGAGGGTCCTCTTCTTAGTCACTTTTTCCCTTTGAATATTCACCCATATTCAGTCTCTTCTATTCTAAGTAATCCTCATACAAAACCTTCATCATCTTCGACATGGCGAAGAATTCTTTTCGAAACTCTTTCTCATCCTGAGAAAATCCCTTTTTCGATGCCATATTCCTTCTCTTAGAAGTTCTCTTTCTCAATAAAATCAATGGATTCTCTTCAACAATATTGCCTTCACCACGATGTAGCTTTTCCCTGGTAATCACGCAAAACTCAAATCCAAATGTCAACTAGCTCTGATACCACTTGATCCGACTAGATCTTTTAAACAACAATGGTTGAGTTATTATACATGCATTAAATTACCATTTAGGAAAACTGAACAAAGAGGAATAATTAGAGAGGAAATATGAAAGCCATATAAACATATACATATCTGAAATAAATCATGTGGATCAACAAACCATAAACACCAATGTGATAACGGAGTTCGACAATCTCGCCTATGTCTCCAAACCTTTGTCTCAATGGGTGAGGCTTTCTTATTTCTATTAAAATATTTAAAAGTACATCACAATAGTGAAAAAAAGGTTACAAAAGGATATGTTCTTTTTCTACCAGATCTCTAGAACCCAACAAAACTGACGACACTGAAATCGAATGACCGGAGCTCCCAGAAATGGCTCGCAAAGGTGCTCTCCTCAATAGTTTCCTTGCATAAAAATGGCTTTGGCTTGACAAATATCTAGCATAAACCTGTTATAAACCTGCTACATGGCTTCAAGAACCTATGGTTTATATAGATTTTAAGTTGGTAACCATCTCCCAACTTCCCCCGAAGATTTGGCCTAAAAAAGGCCCAATATCCCCCCAAAATGACCAAAATCTCTCAATTTTGTTGAATAAATCATTAAAAATATTTATAATAAAGTTAAAAACCACTTTCTTAACAGTGTTAGCCCTACCCAAAGGGAATCAAGAAACAAGTCTTGTAAATTCTATCCAACTAGGGACAACAATGTTACTTTACAACTTGAAAGAAATGTATGGTATACCAAACATATTTTTCTTGGCACTACTAAAGTAACTAACAATTAAGTACCCTATATATTAATGAATCTTGTCACACAAACAACAATGAAAATGGATTTTATACGTGCTTAATGATAATGTACATTTATATTACCCACTAATTGCAGGTTACTCAAAGACAAGGTACTTCCAAGTGATAATGTCCTCCTCAATAAATATGAAGATGTAAATCAACTATTGAAAATATTAGGTTTTGAGTACATATCATATCACACTTGTTAGGGACATAACCTCCCTAACCCCTCAAGTAGGTAGAATAATATATTTTCCATGTAATAAAGGAAAATATTAATAAGGCCTAGTAATAAGGAATAATAAGTCAAATGTAAGAAGACCTAATAGAAGCTTTCGCTTCTAGAAGATCTTCCTCTAGATTGTTCTTTTGGTAGATATATTTAGTATAAATAGGATTCGAGGGCATGATAAGTTTCTGTCTTAAGAATTATTGTAATAGAGTGTTGCTCTGTTGGAGGTTTCCCCTTCGAGGAGAAAAGTGAACATTGTTTCATATCAATAAACATATTATTTTGGTGTTGTGGTTTCATCTATTGTGTTGTTCCGCTGTTATTCTCTACAATAATTTTGTTTTTATCTATTATAATAGATTCAATATCTTACAAGTGGTATCAAATCACTTTCCTTGGTAGAAAATTGTGGGTTAATTTTTTTAAGGGTAGAAACGTATTCTGATATATTAAATGTACAAATATCTATCGTTCAACGCATAAATCCACGGTCGAGGAAGCATGCACACTGGAAATACAAGTGGTACTTAAATTCACATTGTTGGCCACCCAGCTTGTAACCCCTGTTGGTACCCCTTTGAGTGGTAGCGTATCAAATAACACATATATACAGATCAACCTAGATATCCTAAAGCCCTTCGTAGATAAACCAATCGGTCGCATGACTGTTATAGTGCCACCGAGAAAAACACTCGGGAAGATACTCTCTAGTACCCGGATAGTCAAGTAGTACAACTAAGGGCATGGTCTAGCCTCCTTAGTTGGTGCCTTGAGATATTGGGTTAAGTACTATTGTTGGACCCCACGCATATATCATAGATATATAGCATAGGGAAAACCCTTGTATGTAGAAACCTTGAATACCCTAACCATTGGGACGGAAACATAAACAAAACATACAAGATATATTGTTGTGCAACTGTACCTTCTTCATTCTGGTTGTGAAATTCCTACACATTTCTTCCTGTTAAGCATTTGGCCATTTTGTCATGACACTATTATTCATTTCAGAGTATAACTCCACAGGAGTAAAAAAAATACATATTCTGCCGACACCATTATTTGAGACCTATCCCATTGGATTCCTCTCTTTGCCTTGATCACAGTCATACCTATCATTTTCCAACAATTTTTTTTTCACATGGACCCAATCCCTTCCCGACATCCCTATTTGGCATATATCCCATCAACTTCCTCTCTTTTCACTGATCATAGTGGTACCATTCACTAGTAACCGATTTCTGTGCAGTCCCACTTTCCCACCTGTCCCATCCCATGGCCCACGCTCACAACCAAGATTGGGAACAATGTCTCACTTATTTAGGAAAATATCATGACCAAACCTGAATTGATATTTCTTCCATTACTTCCAATATTGGTAACCTCAACTCTTGGCTTGCTCCACTTGAATCACTTCCCACATCCATCACTCAATTGGCCACCATGTGTTAGCAATGCCAGGACGCAGTGAACAATTTGACTGCCTTGTTTAATCCCACCCAAATCCTTTCTCTTCTTCCACACATTATAATCCTAAAGGTCTTGAATCCTCCCAGTCCACCTCTTTTCCTCCCCACCACCTTCAGCGGGACCTACGTCCCCCTGAGGTGGTAGTGAACAAATTTTATGGATCAGATCCCACAGGTCGAGTCACTCAAATGGAACACGATTTCTCTTTGTATGACATTACTGATTAGTTGGCCAAACTTAGGTATGGAATTCTCCATCTAGATATGGAATGTTAGAAATGGTGGCAATGGAGAAAAAATGCTCGCTAAGGGTATGTGGCTTGGACACAATTTGTTGCATAACTTTATGAACACTTTGACACTGACACCCACCATTTAGGTAGTTTGACAAAGTTGAAACAATATGGCATAGTGGAAGAATTTATAACTACTTTTGAGCGATTGGATTTCCACACATAGGGCATGTTTGATACTTTTTTCGAGAATGCTTTATTAGTGGCCTCAAGGATGAGATTTGTGCCCACGTCCTCATGACTCGCCCTCAAAGTTGGGTGGAATCTACTAAAAGATATAAGGAAGCATAACATGTTTTCTCTTCTCAAACCAAAAAACCTTCCTTTATTCCTCGCCCTAAACTAGTCACTCCCACTCCTTCCACTCCACTAAAGATCCATAAATTGACCTGGGAAAAAATGGTTGAACACCAACTCAAGGGCCTTTGTTATAATTGTGATGACAAATATTTTCCTACGCACAAGTGTAAGGAACAAAAGATTTTTATGGCCATATCTGAGGATGTTTCTGAAGAATATGCCAAGGCTCACCCTATGACCGAGTCACCTAAACCCACTGACCTAAATCCACCTTCTGACCCTCCAGAAGTTGAACAAGTCATTTCCCTAAATTCTCTCACTGGATTCTTTGTTCCCCAAAACCTCAAGCTAATTTGTTACATTAAGCATCAAAAGGTCATCATCCTCGTTGAAAATGGAAGCACCCATAATTTTATTCACCACCAGATTGCCCAAGAAACTAATTTCTATATCCGAGCATTCAACAACTTTTAAATCATGATTGCTAATGGTGGGTCCATGAAATGTGGGGGGCGTTGTGAAAATGTGCATCTCCAAATTGGTCACTACCACATGAAATCTCATATGTTTTTTATCGACATGGGTGGTTGTGACATTGTGTTGGGTGTCAAATGGCTAAGGACTCTGGGCCCCATTCTCATGGATTTTAAGGAATTAACTATGAAATTCAACCAGGAGGTCCAACAATATAAGTTTCAAGGCATCACAACAGGTTCTCTTAATATCATCAGTGCCCATCGCATCGAAAATCTCCTCAAAAAATATCATTCAAGAATTATTGCACAACTCCATTCCATTCAAGCCACTAATACACCCTTTGTGCCTCATGAACTCCAATCCATCCTCACCAAACATCAAGTTGTTTTTTCCACTCCCCAGGGAATTCCTCCTTCCCATGGTGTTCATGATCATTCCATTCCCCTCGTCCCCAATAACCTTCCTCCCAATGTTCGTCCCTATCACCATCCCATTTCCTAGAAAAATTAAATTGAGAAAATTGTTCAAGAATTTCTCGTCATAGGCATTATCCATCCTAGTACTAGCCCCTATTATTCTCTCATGGTCATGGTACTTAACAAAGAAGGCTCTTGGTGCATGTGTCTTGACTTTTGTGCCTTCAACAAACTCACCATCAAAGACAAATTTCCCATTCCTTTCATTGATGATTTCTTGGATGAATTAAGTGGTCCCCAATTCTTTACTAAACTTGATCTTCATTCTGGATACCACCTGATATGTATGAAAGAGACAGACATTCCTAAGACTACATTTCAAACTCATGAGGGACAATATGAGTTCTTGGTCATTCCCTTTGAATTGTGTAATTCTACCTCCACCTTCTAAAGCCTCATGAATAATGTCTTCCGTCCTTTTCTCCATAATTTTGTCTTAGTTTTCTTTGATGATATTATCATCTATAGTAAAAAATGACATCCCATATTACTCATGTGGATCGAATTCTTCATTTACTCTCTCAATACCAAATTTTCCTCAAACAATCTAAATTTTCTTTTGGAGCCTCAAAAGTTGAGTGCTTGGGTCATATTGTTGGCAAGGTGGGTGTTAGGGTAGATCCTAAGAAGATTGAATCTATGCAGTATTGGCCTCACCCCAAGACTCTCAAAATCTTGCATGGTTTTCTGGGTTTAACAAGATATTATCGCAAGTTTGTTAAGAATTATGGAAATATTTTGGTGCCTTTCACTGCTCTCCTTAAAACATTTCTTTCAATTGGACTCCCACAGTTGATCAAGCCTTTCAATACTTGAAGAAGACTATGTGCATCAATCAAGTCCTAGCCCTTCCTGACTTCACAAAGACCTTTCTCATGGAATTTGATGCTTTCGGGAGAGGAATTGGAGTAGTCCTTATGCAAGATGGTTGGCCTTTGGACTTTACCAACAAACAACTGTCAAAGTGACATTTAGTTCAATCAATCTATGAAAAGGAAATGTTGGCTATTATGTATGCAGTGGATCTATGACACCCTTATCTATAGGGGCAATGCTTCCAAATTAACATAGATCATCAGAGCCTCAAGTATTTTCTGGAGAAACGCCCTTCATCCCTGGAGCAACAAAAATGGGTGACTAATCTATTTAGATATGATTATGAGATCATTTACAAGAAAGGAAAAGACAATCTGGTTGCTGACGCTCTTTCAAGAAAATATGAAGATGAAGGATCCCTTTTTCCCCTCTCCTTTGTACCAAATTGGCTCCAAGTTGTTCACCAGGAACGACTGCAAGATCCCAACATTTTGCATTTGATCCAACAATTGCAAGCCAATTCTCCAGTTTCCCCAGGGTACTCTTGGAACAATGATGAGCTTCACTACAAAGGCCATCTATATTGAAGTAAATAGTCACAACTTAACTCCATAATGCTTTCTAAGCTTCATGCTACACCCATAGTTGGGCACTCAGGGTTTACCAAAACTTAGGACCGGGTCAAATGTTATTTTTTATAGGATGGTATGAAATATGATTTTCACACTTTTGTGGAGGAATGTGATATTTTTCAATGCAACAAGGGAGAAACAGTCAAAGCCCCTAGCACACTCCAACCGCTTCTTATTCCACCCACTATTTGGAGGGATATCTCTATGGATTTCATTGTTGGATTACCTAAATATGACAATAAGTTAGTCATCCTGGTGGTAGTTTATCATCTTTCCAAGTATGCTCATTTATGTGCTCTTCAACACCCATTTACCGCCTCCACTATGGCACAACGTTTCATGGATAATGTCTTCAAGCTTCATGGCATGCCTCATTCTATTGTTTTTGATTGAGATCCCATTTTCACCAGCAATTTTTGGCAAGAACTATTCAGGTTACAGGGCACCCAACTGCATCTCAACACCACCTATAATCCCTAGACTGATGGTCAAACTGAATTTGTCAATAATTTTTTGGAAACATATTTTAGTTTTTTTGCATCTAAAAGGAAAAATCAATGGGCTTAATGGTTACCACAGGTTGAATGGTGGTACAACACTTCTTACCATACAACTACTTGCATGACTCCTTTTGAAGTAGTATAGAGACAAAATACACCTTCAATTCTCTCATATATTCTTGATGTCTTGAAGGTCTAGGTGGTTGACCAAACTATTACAGTTCAAGAGGCTATTCTCCATACCCTCAAAGAGAATTTGGTCATGGCTCAGAATCACATGAAGCAACAAGTAGCTCAAGGTTGCTTCGAACGCCAATTTTCTAAAGGAGACCAAATGTTTCTTCTCCTTCATCCTGAGAAATAGACTTCACTCAAGGCTGACCATTGTAAGAAACTAGAGGCCAAATTTTATGGTCCTTATACAGTTCTCAAGTGTGTGGGACATGTGGCCTATCAGTTAGATTTTACCAGTAATTATAATCTCCATCCTTTTTTTCATGTCTCTTGTTTAAAGAAGGTGATTGGAACTAAGTGCCAAACTCAAACCAGCATTCCTGAGTTGGATGAAGAAGGATCCATATGGTTGTATCCATAAGCAATCTTGGACCAACGTGAGCATCATATCCATCAGCACACCATCAAGGAAGTGTTGGTATAGTGGAAAGATACAACTCCAGCAGATGCCACCTGGGAGCCAACTACAATTATGCAGCAATTTCCTCATCTCAATCCTTGAGGATAAGGTTGTTTTTAAGGGGGATGGCATGTTAGGGAACTAACCTCCCTAACCCCTCATGTAGGTAGAATAATATATTTCCCATGTAATAAAGGCCAATATTAATAAGGCCTAGTTATAAGGAAGAATAAGTCAAATGTAAGAAGAACTAATAGAAGCTTCCACTTCTAGAAGATATTCCTCTAGATTGTTCTTTTGGTAGATATATTTAGTATAAATAGGAGTCAAGGGAATGACAAGTTTTTTTCTTGAGAATTATTGTAATAGAACGTTTCTCTGCTGTAGGTTTCCCCCTAGAAGAAGAAAGTGAACATTGTTTCCTATCAATAAAGGTATTATTTTGGTGTTGTGGTTTCATCTATTATGTTGTTATGTTCTTATTCTCTGCAATATTTCTGTTTTCAGCTATTATAATAGATATGGCACCTTACAACACTTGTATGAGTTATTTTATTCTATACATATGCAAATACGAAGATAAAGAGATATGTCCAAAATGTGGGAATGACAGGTAGCCCCCCTAAAAAAAGGGCAAGGCACATGGTACTCCGCATAAGATATCGAATGATGTGCCTATAATCCCAAGGATTCAAATGCTCTTTCATTGCTAAGAATTAGATGCATTGCAAGGGTGGCATGCTTCACATATAAGTGATCCAAGAGTTATGTGGATTCTAGAACATTCAATAGCCATGAAACATATAGAAGATACATGGCCTACTAAATTCAAGGATGAATTACAAAGCCTTCAATTAAGCATAGCCATGGGTGGAGTTTACTCGTATTCCCTCCAAAACACCAACTATTATATTTGGAAAGTTGTAATGATCAATAACAGTATCCCATCATGGTTGTCCATGAATAATGAACATCTTATGTTGACTCTTATGGTCCCTAGTAGAATACAAGTGAATATAATGGGTGTCTACTTCCAATCATTGATCAATGAATTGAAGCAATCATGGAAAGGGATACAATTATACTATGTATCAAGATCTATCTCGACAAAAAGGTATTTTACAATGTATGGCATATGTGAACACACCATGCACAATATCTAGGACTAGGATTTTTCTCTAGTAAGCATGTTGATTGATTTTATTATATCCATAATGTTATTTGTCATACTTAATTTGGTGCAATTATCTTCTTTGGTGCTAACGTGTTTTGTATACAATAACATTGTAGGTATTGTAACAAAAGGGTGTTGTGGACCTTATACAAAGGGTAGGTGGTTCGAAAACCTATGAAATCCAATGTATGACTACTCGAGGGTATTTCTCCGAAAAGACCACCCTTAGATAAAAGTAGCATATACCTTCAATGGTAAACTAGGGGAAACATGCAGACCTAAAATAATGACACATGTAAACTAGCTTAGGGTATATGGCATGGAGAAGGAGAAGGAAATTGTAGAATTATTTGATTGAAATGGGGAACCTATGTTCGATGATCCTAAATATTTTGATACCTATGTTGAGAAAATTCCCGAATGAAAATGAAATCTATATTTTATGAGCTTCTATATTGGAATCATCTTAATATTTCCTAGTTATTAGATCCCACGTGTGTATTAAGAAAAAATTCTTCTTTATGGAGGCACATATCAATAAAAAATGACACATTATGTGTTAGGAGAGATCTTATTTCTCTTAATACTAAAAAGAAACATTGGCTAAGAAAAGAAAGTAAAGGAGAGGTCGGACCCTCTTGGTCATTTAAAGAAGGTGATGTCCTATGGATTTTGAAGAATGATAAGCTTTCTTTAGAAAAGGATGTTATATTTGGTGTGAAGGAACCTTCTTTATATGGGTCGAATTTACATCGATGCTTCATCATAGAATAAAAATTGTCAGGGTTGATATCACATTACCATTTGAGACTTCTAAGGGTATGGATGTTGTTTACATGCTTCTCTTATGTAATGTAGGTTACAATTATATGTTATGCACTCATAGTTTCATGCCAATTAATTCTGTATATGTTTATTTTGTATTGTCATTATCCTTTGCTCTTGTGTGGTTGTGTGAACCATGACTTCCCATAGGACATGTGATGTGCCATATCTAAATTATTAATGTTTGTATGTTGGATTTTTTATGGGTCCCTGCTTTGTCATCTTTTTTACCATGTTTTTCCTTTTTCCCTGCATCATTTTGCATGGTTTATCCTCATTATTGATCCTTTCCTCACCCAAGATTGACATATTTTTACAAAGGTATTGTTTCTTTCATTACTTGGCATTTCTTGAATTGTGTTGATGCATTAGGAAGATTTTGTATATTTTGTATCTAGCTTGTAGATTGAAAATTGCTACATGCCATATGTTGCAGATCCAAGTTTCAACTTACCAGTTCCTATTGCTACAGATTTGCAAGTTCCAATTTACTACATTTCATATTCTATGGATCCATGAACTATGATTCTCACACATCATGTGCTACTGATATGCTAGTTCTT
>JZKD02S1769504.1:161941-174741 GCA_000966675.3 Picea glauca | reverse complement strand
AGAATCGACCATGATCTCTGTTGTTGATACGATGAAACCTAACAAACATCCTGACATTATGCAGAAGATGCATTTGTTTGGATTCAAGTGAATCCTGAAGTAGCGACAACGTTCAAAGATTAGTCAAAGGTGTGTGGTATGATCCGTTCGCTTGTGAGAGTGTGACGCTAAATCATCTAGATAGGCCTCGACTATATGCTTGAGGTCATGAAATGCAAAATACATGGCCCGCTGGAAAGTGGCTCCAACATTTTTAAGGCCAAAAGGCATCTTACGATATGCGAATGTACCCCATGGACAAATGAATGTCGTTTTGTGTTGGTCTTCAGGTTTGATTTGGATTTGATTATATCCTGAAAAACCATCCATGAACAAAAAGTCTTCACAACCGGCACATTCATCAATGATCTGGTCGATGAATGGTGTTGGAAAATTATCTTTGGGACATGCCTTGTTCAAATCACGGAAATCGGTACATACACAAATCGTGCCTTTTTATTTATTGACTGGAACGGGGTTTGACACCCATTGAGTCAAATGAATAGGATAAATGAAACCTGGCTTGAGCAATTTCTCAACCTCAATATTGATGGCTGCTTCTTTCTTAGGATTAACTGGATGAAGTTTTTGTCGAACAGGCTTGGCATCAGGATACATTGTGATTTCATGTTCAACTATTTTCGGATCGATACCTGGCATTTCCTCATAAGACCAAGCAAAAACGTCACGAAATTATTTGAAAAGATCCATGTAAATTTGAATCTCTTCGGGGGAGCAATCCACTCCAACGAAGACATTCTCCATGACGCCAGGGTTTCGGGAGATGTTGATGGGTATAGTTTTAGCGATAGTTGCCATATTGCCCTCAACATAAATTTCCTGTGTAGCTAAGAGGGTAATAGGACATGGCTGATTTCCCATCATGGTAACGGTGAATTCTCCGGCTTTGATTCAGCTTAACTCGGGGAGAAAGTATGATTTGTAATGAAGATCTTCCCAAGGTTTGTCCGGACTAGTCATTGCTTCGATTACTGCTTCGTCAAAAGGCAAGACTAAGTCTAACGAATCGACGTTAGCAAGAGAATCCTGAGACCAAATAGGCTCTAGAAGTGGATCTAACTCTTGTGCGGGAGTCAGATTAGGGTTAGTTGAAGCTTGCTGATGGGGAAGGAAGAATCCAAGGATCCTCAAAGTAAGTCGTGCGGAACGACGAGACTTGAAAAATCTCAACCTTATGGTGATTAGATATAAATTTGACGTCATCGTGAGGAGGTGGGTAATTGAAGGTACCCATCAAGGACAGGCACAAACCAACTCCTACGTTAACGACACCTGGTTGAGGATTATCAATCATGGGGACCGTGGATTCCCCCAAAGCTGGGTCAGGTCTAGAGAAGGAAAATTGATCGATGATCACTATCTGACCCTCGTGTGGAAAAAAAAAGACTCGGAAAATGGTAGCAACCACATCTTGCATAGGATAAGTCCAACTCTATCCTAACAATATATTATAGTCGAGGGGAGCGTCGACTACCTTTACTTCGACACACACGATCTTCCCTCCTACTGCACAGGGAAAGAAAGAACGATGCCATGTGGTCGGAAAGAATGAATGTCGAAAGCAGTGAGGAGAGTAGGTGATGGAGACAAATCAGGCTAGCTAATGGACTTCCAACATGCTAATGACATAACGCATGTCGAGGCACCCTCGTCGACCACCGTGCGGAAGATATTCCGTGTAAAATTTTTCATGGGATGAGCCACTACTATCTGAAATGCTACGTGGGAAAGCAGACGAGGTTTTAAGTCGGTTGTATCTAACATGATGGTACCCAGGTTACAAGTCTCCGTAGAGCCTAAAGCAGTTAACAAGGCCTTCCTTTGAGCAAGGCAGCTTTGGAGGACCTCCAAAGCAGACATCGCACAAGGGGTTTGTGATAAATCCTCCACCACAGAGTAATTATGGGTGGCCCTTGCATTTGGGTTTTGAGAAGATTTCTTAAATGCACCCTTTGGAATGTGTGTCATTGTTTCTCCCAACATCTTCTCGATCTGTAGAGGAAGAGATGGGAGCTCATCTTCTTTACCCTTCTCAGAAGCGCTTGGGTTACTATAGTCGTGCGCTCTAGTCATTATGAAAGCATCACCCCTAACCATGTGTGCGTTTGTGGATGAGGGATTGTTTGGAGGAGGGCAAGTTTCTTGGCTTCCCCCTTCAGCACTTGTAGAGGCTTGAGTTAAATTTTGCCCATGTTGAAAGGGATTAGTCAACACTGTTTGTTGTTGCTGTGTGACAAAATTTTGGGCCTCTACAAGTCGAGGACAAAGATGGGTCAGGTGGTCTTCCGCACACAAGTTGCACGGATACATCGCCTTTCATTTTTCTGTGGTGTCCCCGCCAGCATTATCAGTGGGTTTTTAATCCCCCTTACCCTTCTTTCGTTGTTTTTTCTTCCCTTCAGGCTGTTGGGTGGCCTTTGGGTTAGTCGACTGCACGGAGTGTACTTCCGACATTTGGGTAGGAGGATCAGCCAAAGCAGTAGTCTGGATGACCGCTGAGTGTTGTATAGATAACTATTGCAATTGTTTTCTCAATTGCTCAGTGAGCTTGGTTTGTGATGAACCAACAATACCATCGGCATGTGGTCCATCTCTCTGTCTAGTTTTATCCAATATCGATCGTGGTGCATATGGAAAGATGTTGTATAATAAACCAGACTGAGAATAGATGAGCTCAAACTGTTGAGCCCTCATGATGGCATCTTCTTCAAAGAAAACTCCAAAAGTTGCGACGTCTTTGGATAACTATGGGACCAAAGACTTAAGGAACCACTCAAGCAGGAATACTGGTGGGACTGGTACTTTGATTAGACTCTTCCGACGTCTCCACTCTCGGATATGATCAGATATATGGTCCGTTGTTGTCTATTTGAAATTGGCGAGAAGCTCTATGCCAGCGTCGTATCTCATAGGTAACTGGAAATGGTTAAGGAAGGTCATCGCCAGTTCGCCAAAAGAAGAGTATCTTGAGTGATCGAGCTCGATGTACCATTTCACGGCACTCCCGATAAGAGTGCATTGAAATAATCGAAACTGCACGGAGTCATCTTTCAATGAGTTAGATGAACACCAAAGATGGAAGGTAGTCACATGATCACCCGGATCTTTTTTAGGCTTGGCCTCGAACTTTGGAATGTCTGAAGTAAACTTCATTGGCATAGGAGGCCAACGTGGATCATGACAAATAGGATCATTTAACAACCTTGTCAAATCTGGAAAGTGTAACGTCCCCAGGAATGGTAGTTTGGGTTGTTGTTGATAACCTGGGAAAAAGGGTCCTGGAGTTTGACTGGCACCAGGTTGCCAGGAGAAGTTTGGTTGCTGGCCCAGATTCTAGTAGAAACCATGGCCCTGATTAGCATAAGGATTTTGCATCTGTGGATACATCATTGGCTGATTACCCATAAAGGACATAGGGTGTTGGGAATGCATCATGTTCGAAGGACTTTGGGAAGGATTACCCCATGCCAGTCCTGATGGGAGAGGCATAGTAGTCTGTCTAGGGTTCCATTGACTGTGGAAAGAATTACCCCAGAACGACATTCCAGAAGAGGGAACGAATCCTTGTCATGAATTCCAAGGTCCTGCTATATGTGCCCCCGGCGCAGGAATAGTACCATGTGTCGGAGTAGACTGTCCAAAAATGGGATTGCCCCCAGACGAAAAAGTATTGGATGAGAAAGTGTTGTTACCAAACGTCATGTTTCAAACAAACGGTGTCGAACCTACCGGCATACTGTGCGCAGGTGTTCCTTGAATCCCTGCTCCAAATAAACTAGTGTGTGCAGGTTTACCGGTGGACTATTGATGCGGACCACCAAGAGAAGGGGACGAAGGAGGGATATGACCTCCTACATAAGGAAAATAATTCAAAGGGACAGGAGTGCCCCCAAGTTGACCTTGTAGAGGAGCATTAGAGCTCCCTGCCCCCAGACCCAAAGTCTGTAAAGTGGAGTAAGTGAGTGCAGGACTTGTACCCGAACTAGGCATACCGTATGAGAACGGAGGGCCTGTCGCACTAGGTGTGAAGGGGGTTGTGGTCGTCGCCATAGACGGGTTCGGTCCACTGTGCGACGTAGTTGCGGCCAAGACCATGGTGGCTCGGACCGACGATGGTAAGTTAGGAGATGATTCTCCTGTGGTAGCAACTGTGGTGGGAATGGAAGAATTCCCAGAAGAAGTAACAACGTTTGTTTCCATAGTTGTGTGAGGCACTGACTGGCATTCGTAAAATTGGACTGGTACAAAAACTGGTGGCCAGGTATCAGTGGTTGGGGTTTCAACTGATCCAGGAGCGGCGGTTGATTCCTCCAGGAGTTTTTCGGGCACAAAGGTTTGTAACCCGGTCGCTTCGAAAGACCCTTGTTGGTCTACCTTCCGCCTTAATGGTGGCGGGGGTGGCTCCAGTGTAACCGGCGACAGGCCTAGAAGCCTTCGTGACCGGTGGAGCTCGGGATCCTTCACTGTGTGAGAATATCCAAGACACACTAAGGTATTCTACATGTTCAAAAAGTAACACACACTAAAAAGAATCCCCTAAGAGATAAGACAAGCAATCACTAAACTATTTGGAAGAACAGTTACAACAACCAACACTAGAGAAACTTACCGGTGTAAGTGAAACTTGAACACATAAGCACCCTCCGAGTATACTCTACAAAGTGTGGCCCGATGTCTATCCTAGGTACCACGGTATACCCCTGCAGTCACCTGTGTATGTCCCTAAAAATATTGGCAACTAGGTTGCCAGCACGCGAACAGTCACCAAGCGGGTACAGCCGAAATTCGGGTAGACCACAATGAGCAGGGTATCAAGCCTGAAACTTGTCAAGGGTATTGAGATAAAATGGTCTGGAAGACAAATGAGGACCTTGAATGGATTCGAGACCGATGAAGCCCTGTGGAAAATGCAAACGACGGAATCCCAAAACAAGTCCTCGATATGTGTTCTCCACTACGATTGGTTCGGCTTTGGAGGGGTTATCTCCGCTACCTTTCCGCACGCGACCTCGTGTTTATCCCCTGTGTTAAAGGGGGGTCCCGGATAACTTCCACGAAAATGGACTTAGACACTCCCTATCACAGACTCCAATGTTTGGTTTTGAATGGCCTTGGAGAGTTTCCTCTCCAACCTAATCCAAGGCCCTAGTCCTGAACTAGTTTGTGAACCCTACAAACAAAAAGTCTAATAGATTTTAAATTAGCGTCACTTTTATGGTATTTTCTTACGTCAAGGGGTATGAGGGTGAAACTGATGATGTGTAAAGACGAAAGAAAAAAGGAATGAAAAAATCTAGAAACAAAAGACTTTTACTAAATGCAAAATTTCAACAACTTTTCACAAAGAAAGATTTCTTTTTCTTTTTAATTTTTCTAAGATTTCATACAACAAACTTAAAGGAATTTCTCTCGACTATGAGCTACTTATTCTCTAAATGTACTACAAAAAACTTACGAAATGAAAGACTTCTCCCTAGATAATGATGTAGAAACACACTCTTCAAGCAAAGAAGAAAATGAAAAGAGATTTATTTATTTATTTAAGTTCTAGTAAAGCAACAAAGGGAAAATACCAACAAGCACAAAACCAAGAAAAAAAAATTATGGCTTAAAGCGCAGATCGCAAAGAATCGGATAAAATACACACAATGGAAATAAATAAAACAAATACTCTTACGCTTGTCTAAAAACCATAACAATTTTTTTTTTTTATATTTTCTGTCAACTATCAACTGAGAAAAAGCAGGCTAAGGGTAAGATGACCTAACCTACTAGCTGTTCAACCCTAGACTCAAACACCTAAGAGGAATACTTCTCATCAAAGGAGGGGATGACTACCCCACCCTGATTAAAAAGTAGCATGTCAAGCACGTTACTGTCACTAAAACAACATGCGTGTTAAGCTGAAACAGGAAGCGTGTACACACGGGTTGACCTTGTACAGGCCGCGTGTATGTATAATTCTAAGATAAAAATGAAAACAGGTAGTCCAAACCAGGAAGAGGCCTCTGGTATTGATAACCAGGGTCCCTTGAAGGCTTGGATGATTTTTCTAACAGAAAATAAAAAATAATGCAAGGAATAACAAAGCGAAAAAAGCAATCTGAGATAGGACTGTGAACCAGCAAGACTCAGACAGGATTCCAGAAAACTCCTTGAGAATGTATAATTCTGACAAGGAAGAGGTGGACTACCTCTAAAGTTCTTTGAACTCCTACACACTACTGTTATCCCTACAGCTAGCATTCACATGTGGGTTGTAAGAGGATAGGGCACAGGTACATGCATACAGGCCTTATGCAGGCCGCATGTACCTCTATGTGTCTCGACAACTACCATTAAGAAAAAGTCAGGGAAAACTGGTATGAAGAACCAGGCTCCCTGCTAGCTCATACCTTACAGAAAAAGACAGGAAAAGAAAAACAAAAAACCTAATCTTTAAACTACCCAAAAAACTTTAAAGAAATCCAGAAACCCTAAAAAGTAAATTCCTCAGTATGGTCGCCAATTCTGTTGTTGGGAAAAATACCCTACAGACTAGCAAACTAGGGTCAGACTTGCATGTAGATTTTGACCGTAAAGAAATTACTTTTTAACCTACCACCCAAAACTTAAACCCCTCTTTCACAGTACATGCATGGAAAGGAACTACTAACCTTGTTACTGCCATTCGGTGTAGATCCTCCGTTGTGCTTTGACCACTTGCTTGCACTGCTCGTTCCACAGATAACCTGCAATCAAGACAAATAACAACTATGCATGCATGCTATTTCTCTACTCAAGGGTTAGAAATTAAGCATAAATTAGACAAACCATAGATAACTCATGCTTTGGGACAGGAAAAGTATTCTTTTATTACTTGAAAAATGAATCAACTTACAATCAAAGTCGAGACCGGCCACCGCTCCTTGATCCTGATCCTGGGCTCCTCTTCTTCTGTCCTCCAACTTCTTTGCGTTAAATCTCCTTTGGCATGAGGAAAGGATAAAGGGTCGGGACAATGGATTACGTAATTGGGCAGAGTTTCTTTGCTATATTTTTTCCTCTTCCAAATGGTACCCCTACCCCTTCTTTTATAGGCTAGAAGGAGCTAGGGTTTTGGACGAACCCTCGACCATGCATGGCCGGGATTTTTAGTTAACTGACCCATAGATTTTTGTTTCGTCAGAAACTTTCCTTTTTTCGTGCTTTGTTAGGTACACGCGGGCTGTAGTGGGTCAGCCAGTGTGCACACACGTGCAATAATGGGTTAGGGCGCGTGGGCCTTGACACAAGAGGATTTTCAAAGAGTTGTTCAACAGAGTTTTGGCAAAGAAGGGATATGAGTTGGAATGATGCCAAGTAAGCACGTGTGGTGCAATTTAGGGTTATAACACTCACTTTTGGATTTTTCGGGTCGATACATGGACCAATGAAAAAGCACCACGTGGAAGTCCATACAACCATGTGGAAGACTATACAGTGACATGGAAGGTTGATATGGTAGATACAGTGGCAGAATGTACGCTGACATTGCATGTGACTGTACAGGTGGTTGGCATTGCTCAATGGTTGGCTGCCATGTGGCCCAGCCACGGGATGCCACATGGCAGTGGGAAAATTCCCAATGAGGGCCCGATCCAAAATTCAAAAATAAAAAAAGGAATATGGGTCTACCAAATCTGGTGGCCAATGAATATATCTAAACCACTGCTAAAAGTTGTCGGAACCACCATATTATATATGCATATAATTTATAACAAACACCCAAAAGGGGATCCCGCGGGCTCGATCCCGGGAGCTCCCCCTTTATATACGCCTTAACTATAGGTCCACCAACCAATAGGCCAAACAACCCCATTGGTTACAACGTTCGCAAAATTTATTTAAATTTTGAATCCGCCATTGCACGGGTGGAGGCTCGCTATGGTACGACCAGGCATGGTTTACGAGACATTTTTTTAGAATTAATTGTAGGTTGCAGGGCACGAAAATTGAGAGATATTTTCTCGTGGGCCTGGGAGTGCCAGAGTCGGATTAAGGTGTGGAGACAACCATTTTTGGTTAATTTGACACTACAAATTCAATGGTGTTGTATGTTTTCCGATCTGAGCAAAGCTTCTGCAGCTGAATTCTAGAATGAGGTATAATTATGTATTTTGCCAAATTATTTTGTTGAGTTAATAAAAAGGCCTATCCATTTGAGAGCAGGACCCATATACGTAGTCCACTAGGGACGAACTTCGTTATCAAGTTTTTTGTTCAGATTTGATGCTTATGTATATTCATTATTGAGCTTTTCCTTCTTTAATGGTGCACTTTAATTTATGCTCATTTAATACAATTTTTTATAAGTTACTATCAATGAAAATATCCCAGATCATGTTGGTATCAGAGCAGTCATATTTGATGTGAATTTTTGAGTGTGAATGCTTACTAGGGCCAAGCATAAACAAGGAGAAGGAAATCTTAATACTTTTGATCCCGAAGCTGGTCATACATCCGGAAGGAATAAAATGGCAGAAGAGGACAAGCGTGAAGAACATGAGAAACAATTCCATATGGACTTTTATCTCATGTCAGAAATGGTCGAACGAATGTATGGAGACTACAAGAAGAGGATGAAGAAGAAAGGGAAGAAAAAGGAAGCACAAGCTGATGATGATGCTTCGGTAAATCAAGGGGTTGGAGGAGACCCTCTCGAGCCTCAATCTTCACCATCAATCTATAGTTCTTCTTCCTCTGAGCATTCTCATCATTCTAGCCATAAAGCCTCTTTTAAGAAACCATTATTAAAACTTGATGTAAAATTTTCTTTACCTATGTTTAATGGAGAAGTTAATCCTAAAAAGCTAGATAATTGGATCCGATAAGTTGAAGTATATTTCCGTGTTCAACAGATAGATGAAGAGGAAGTTAAAGTGAGATTGGATTCTCTTTGGTTGGAAGGCATCACTCTCATATGGTGGGAGAGAAAACTTCAGGACATAAATAAGTGTGGTAATCTTCTTTTCTCATGGTCAGAATTTAAATCAATGATAAGGAAGTAATTTTATCCATTGGGTTATTTACATAAAGCAAATATGGAATGGTAGACTTTAAGACAAAGTAAAGGTCAAACTGTACAAAGTTTCACAGAAGAATTTAGGAAGAAATATCTTGCATTAAACATTCCTTTGGATTCTTATGAAACTTTAATGAAGTATATTGGCACACTTCAAATTTATATTCGTCATACTTTGCTATTGTTTAACCCCACCAGTCTTGACGAAGTTTGTGTGCAAGCCACTAACCTTGAGAACAGGGGAAAGCATTTTCAAGAAGATCCCACAAAGAAACCTTCCAATCTCCCACATAAGCCATTTAATAAGTTTAAAAGGAAGGATAAGAAGACCTCCACAATAAAGAGAGAAGAAGGAAATCCATCTTGCACTCATTGCAAGAAAAGTGGTCCCAATGATAAACACTGTTGGAAATTACATCCAGAGAAGAGACTGAAACAGTTCGGTGGAAAAGGGAAGACAAAAACCATTGCTATAGTGAAACAAGATCTTGGTTCTGATTCAGGAGATGAAGGAAAGATCACAATGGTTGGAGTACAAGGTAAAGATTCCCTTCATGCTAGTTCAAATTCCAATAATGAATCTCATGATGATGAACGAAAGAGGAATGGATTATTTTACATAAGAGTTGTATATAAACACACTAAGATAGATACAATATTTGATCCAGGTTCCCAAGTAACTTGATATCTAAATCACTTGTCAAAAAGATGGGTCTTGAAACGAAACCACATCCAAATCCTTATTCTCTTAGTTGGGTATGTGATAAAGAAAAACTTAATGTCACCAAACAATGTAGGGTTAGATTTTCTATTGCTTCAAATTTGATTGATGAAGTGGATTTGGATGTTGTATCACTTGATATATGTGGCATAGTGTTGGGGAGTCCCTATCTTTATGATAGAAAAGAAATATTCTTTTTTCATGAGAAAAAATACCACCTTACTAAGGAGGGAGTGGAATATATTGTTAGAGCTCACAACATGAGGGTAAAGACAACACTTGTTAGTGCATGACAAATGAAGAGACTCATAAACACTAATAAGAGATATGTACTCATGGTCGTAAGGGAGAAAGACGTCGGAATATCCAACACTTTCCAAGGATGAAGTCCTTCTCATAAGAAAGGATTAATTGTTGTTTCTAAGTATGATGATATTTTCCAGGAACCAGATGGATTACCTCCTAGGAGGGAAATCCAACATGAAATACATATTCAACAGGATTCTCCTCTTCCTAATGTGGGCATGTATAAGATGCCAATTGTAGAGATGAAAAATATCAAGAAGAAGGTACAAGGCTTATTGGATCAAGGGGTCATCAGGACCAACTCATCTCCTTATGGTTCTTTGATCGTGATGGTGCCAAAGAAAGATGACACATGGTGAATGTGTGTCAATTACAGGGCCTTAAATAAAATCACGGTGAAAAATTGATACCCTCTTCCTCATATAGATGATTTACTTGATCAGTTAAAGAATGTTGTTTATTTCACTAAGTTGGATTTTCGCAGTGCATACCATCAGATCAGTGTTGCAGAACACGATACATGGAAAATTACCTTTAAAAAAAAACAAGGATTGTTTGAGTGGTTATTTATGCTGTTTGGGATTTGTAATGTTGTGACACCTTTCATGCGTGTGATGAATGATGTATTCAAGAATTTTCTAGATTATTTTGTGATTGTATATTTAGATGACATTCTTATATTTAGTGAAACTTGGGATGAACATGTGAGGCATGTAAAGCAAGTATTGGAAACTTTTCAAAGGGAAAAGTTATCTATAAAATTGTCCAAATGTAAATTTGGCAAGACTGCACTTGTGTACTTAGGTCATATTGTAGGAGGAGGAAAATTAAAAATTGATCCTTCCAAGATTGATGTAATGGTAAATTGGTATGAGCCCAAAAGTGTAACCAACATACAAAGCTTCTTAGGTGCAATCCAGTATTGGAGGAGGTTCATTTCAAACTTCTCCTTTATAGCATCTCTATTGCATGCTTTAACCAGTGTGAAGAACACTTTTCAGTGGGGAGGAAAGAAATAAAAATATTTCGACACTTTGAAGGAAAAGATCAGTACCACACTAGTATTATCACTGCAGAATCTTCAACAGCCCTTCGATATCGAGACAGATGCCAACAGATACGCCATGGGTGCAGTATTGATGCAATATTCTAAGACTATCTATTACCACTTTGAAACTTTTAACCAATTTGTTGTTAAATATCCTACATATGATAAAGAGTTGTATGCATTAGTTCAATGCGTAAATAAATGGAAGCACTACTTTTTATGGAAGGAAACAATCATACATACAGATCATCAACCCTTACAGTATCTCCAAGCACAAACCAAATTGCAACAATATCGACATTACAGGTGGATGGGTTTCCTACAACAATTTCATTTGTTAATCAAGTACAAAAAGGGTACGCGTAACAAGGTAGCTGATATGCTTTCTAGACCTCCTATTACTACTTCTATTATTTTGAAGAATGCTTCTTGTTGATACTGAGAGGGGGGTGAATCAATATCAAGTACAATTTTTTTTTTCAACTTATACTTAAACCATTCAATTATATACAATGAGCAATGAACAATAGTATAAGAATTACACCAATACACCACAATACACCATGCACAATATATGAGAAATACTCAATAGTTATTGTTCAAGGGAATTAATGACTTCCAAAGGTAGCTACGAATTCCAAATATAAAGGGAGGGATAAACCTCCAAGAGGAAGATACAATCCTCCAATATCAAGAGAGGGTTGAAATCTCCATCCGTGCCCCTTCCTTTCACCCAATAATATATGATATATAATAAAACTTTACATTAAATCATCACCATCAACCAACCATCACATAGAACTTGATAAAGATTCTTGAGACTTCTTCAAATTCTGCAATTCTTCAATTCTTGGAATACTTTGATCTTGTAGATAATATTACTCAATGTATTCTTTGAAATTTCTCCAAGTTTCACTCCTTGAATCCTCCCAAAAAATAATTTATAGAAAGAATGGTAGACCTTATTCAATTTTGGTTTATTCAGGAGAGCAAACTTGTATAGAATGCACTGCGCTCAATATTTAACATTAGATTATGAAACTCGCACAAAAGAAACTAAAGACCATACTCTTTCCAATGAAATTTGTCTCACTTCAGTTGGATTCTCTATGAATATTAATTTATGACTTTTTTACCCAGAACACATGTTTATGACTAGCTTCAAGACTAGTCAAAAACTCTATCTTCCACATAGTGTATCTCCAAAATTATAGTGAATAAAGAGATGAAATTTTTACCACAGGTACCTAGATATGTCTTCTCAATACCATATCAATTTCACCATCTGAATCATTCTAGAAAAAAATTTATAGTGAAAATGGTAAGATGACCTGTAAATAACATACCTTAGAACACATCACCAAAATACTTCATCCTCCCTTGAAATCCGACCTTCTTTACTTTAGATTTCCTCTGAAATTTGACTTGTGTGTGTAAATTGAATGTATAATGATATGTGTTTATACCCTTTATCTCACTTCCTTTTAACATTAGGGCCGACCTGACACTGTTAAGCCCTAATATTGGCTCATTACCCCTTAATTGGGGCATATTACATTAGTAATGTTATTTTATTTATGCCGGCTTTATTCCATTAGTTGTAATTATACCTCCTAGTCTCC